>CM031579.1:1368074-1522045 GCA_018467065.1 Ephestia elutella
TGAGTTTGACTGGGCTCCGTGTACATGCTGTAGTCGCTGAGACGACGTCGGAGCCGGATTGGCTACTTGCTCGGTATAGTAGCTTGGATAAGCTTCTGGGTGTTACCAGTTGGATTAAGCGTTTCATACATAATTGTAGAAACCCACAGGCAAAGCGGTTGGAGCCGATTGCAGGTGCAGAAGAGCGCCGGAGCGCATTGTTGCATTGGGTCCGTGTCGTGCAGACCGGACGGTTTGAGTCAGAGCTTCGTATTTTGCGCGACGGACGCGCTAAGTTGAAGGGCGCGGTCGCTCGTTTGAACCCGTACATCGACTCGGATGGGCTTCTTCGGGTTGGAGGCAGGCTCCGGAAGGCGGATCTTCCATATGAGACTCGCCATCCTCTGTTGTTGCCCAAGGGCGGACCGCTTGGTGCAGCTTTTGGTGTCTGATCGACACATTCGTAACGCCCATGCTGGGTGCAATGCTTTGTTGGCTATTTTGCAACGCGAGTTTTGGATTTTGTCTGCCCGAAGAGCAATCCGTAGTGTCCTGTTTCGATGTATTGCATGTTATAGGTTGAAGGCATCCACGATGCAACCACAGATGGGTGATTTGCCCGCTGATCGAATCCGACCTTCGAGACCGTTTGACGGCGTTGGAACCGATTTTGCCGGTCCCTTTTCGATCAAGGCTTCTCCCTTTCGTAATGCCCGTATTGTGAAGGGCTATTTGTGTGTATTTGTTTGTTTGGCCACCAAGGCTGTCCATTTGGAGGTGGTGTCGGCTCTGACTACGGAGGCCTTCGTCGCCGCGTTGGATCGCTTTGTTTCGCGTCGAGGTCTACCTTCCCTTATTAGGTCTGACAATGGCACAAACTATAAAGGAACTGTAAATTATCTTAAGGATGTTTCTGTGTTTATTGATAAAAATTGTACTAGTTTAAGTCAAATTGCTGCCCAAAGGGGAATAACCTGGAAGTTTAGTCCCCCAAGTTGCCCCCATTGGGGAGGGATTTCTGAAGCGGCTGTGAAATCCGCAAAGACCCACCTCCGCCGCATTATCGGAGAAACGGCTCTAACTTTTGAAGAGCTGGCCACAGTGTTTTGTAAAGTTGAGGCGGTCCTCAACTCTCGTCCTCTCTGTCCGCTATCTCCAGATCCAAATGACTTGGAAGCTCTCACCCCTGGTCATTTTTTGGTGGGAGGGCCGTTGAATGCCCTGCCCGAATACCGTGGAAGGATGAACGCGTATATCGGTTGTCGCGTTTTCAAATGTTGCAGCAAATGAGCCAGGACTTTTGGCGTCGCTGGTCGCTTGAATATTTGCATTTGCTGCAGCAAAGAGTGAAGTGGACAGACAGGACTGAGCCTCCCAGGGAGGGTGATTTAGTATTGTTAAAAGAGGCAAATTTGCCCTCATTGCTTTGGCGACGAGCTCGCATATTACGTTTGATTCTTGGCGGAGATGGCACTCCGCGTGTGGCTGAGGTGTTGGTCGACGGTTCGATTTTGAGGAGAGCTGTGACCTCTCTCGCCCGCCTTCCCGTAGAGTAAGCTAGCGGTCTGCTTCTCAGACCGGGACGGGGGGATGTTTGTAATAAATCTATGTTGTTTTGTCCGTTCGCCGCCGTAATATTCTAGCGCGTGCGGTAGTTTCATATTTAGTAGCGTCGTCGCCCGCTCGGCCGGCGTCGGCAGTCGCGAGCGACCATTTTGAATTCAGTATTGTTTGGAACGCGCGTGCACGAGGCCGTGTCGCAGGAAATATCGCGGTGACATAGCCACCATCTTGGGTTGTTGCTTTTTGAAGCCGCGCGGCGTGGCGTTAATTTTGTTTGTAATAACTGATTTGAGTTATAATTGTGAGCTTCCTTTTGTTAAATAACTATTGAACGTTCGTGTTTGTGAAAAACCCTGTTATTGTGACTGTTTCTTGTGAGATGCGAAACGTGGCTGCCTGGAGACGCCGAATCCCGTCGCCGAGTGGAACTGCTGGAAGAAACCTACGTATTTATTCTGGGGAAGAGATCTCGGGGTAGGTTGGGTGATTTAGGGAACAACCCCCTCCTCTTCCGAAGACACTCGAAGTTGGATCCGAAGATTAAGAAGATTCAGTTTGGTAAGTGGTTTGAATTTTAGTTACTTAGTTATTAGTACATAGGGTTCTATAGCTCCCTTTATAAGCTATAGTGGTAGCAGACTGCGTATAGGTTAGGTTTTAGGCTCTAGTCGGACAGACGCAGTGCCGTATATAATCTTTACCGTCGGGTATCATCGGGCTTTTTTGGGGACCTATAGGTCTCCACTTAAAATCTGGTCTTTTTCGGTGAAGAGGTTCACGGCGCTTCGTTTGTCCGGATTCTCTGCGCACATTTTCTGGCAGCAGAGCGTAGTTGCTCTGCACATTTTCTGGCAGCAGAGCGTAGTTGCTCTGCACATTATTAGATGGAATAATTACGGAAACATCATCTGCAAACATGATACATTTATGCTTTACTGCCTCAGGGAGATCTGTAGTGTAGAGTAGTGTATGTTAGATGTACCTAGTTATACGTATATATCATGTGTGTTGGGAACCCAATAAACAGTCTAAGTTTGATGCTTGTTTAATTCACACGTTCACCTTCGCTTCCCCTCATGGCGACCCTCGCCACGGAGCGCGTCGCGCCGCCGTCAGCACATTCCCGCGCCGGACGATAACGCCTCACGCTAGCAGTGGGCTATTTATTATACGAAATAAATAAACGCAATAAAGAGATTGAAATTGAGATGGGACAAAATTATGCCAAAGAAGAAAGCAAGGAGGTGGTGATAACTCAAAACGCCGCTGGTAGCAACAATGCTGCTACTCCGTCTTCAGGATTTTTTACAGAAAAGATCGAGACAAACAATATTTTATTAACAACAATTTTGGTACTTGCTGGCCTGGGAATCGTCTTCATTATCTACAAGAATTACAAGAAGTGCCACCAAAAATGGCTGAGAAAGGAAATAAGGCAGGAAATGTTTAGAAGAGTGCAGCTTCGCCTATCTGGCCGTCGTCCAATTGATGGAAGGAATTTGGAGCAGGGTGCAGAAGAACAAGTGTTGTCAGTGTAATGTAAAGTGAAGTGAAGTGAAAGTGCGATACGAAGACGTATGTATTATGTAAACCTCTTAAAATAGCTTTCGTATATTGAGTTTAAGTATTAAATAACTAATTAAAATACATAAATAAATAAAGTATAAGATTTTCTTATTAAAATGATATGGAAACAGAATTAAATAAAAATATATGAACAATTAGCGCATATAAGAGTCGATTTGCGAAAGTTAGGCCCTGAGAGAAGAAAATCTCAGTTAGGTAAAAATAAAATAGATGAAGCTAAGAGGTTATATCTATTGTATAAGAACTTAATTAGTAATTTAGATGTTGTTACGGAAGAATATCAACAGTATATTATAGAAACTTTGACAGTATATGTCGAGCAGACTTATAAAGAAATATTAAAATATAGTGATTCAGATATAGGTTTAGAGAAAAGAGAACCAATGGCTGAAAAATTTAATATTAAGGAGGCCTCGTGCCTTATACCAGTTTTAGACGGAAAACAGGAAACTATTGAAAGGTTAATAGAGGGCGTCGAGATGGTAGATAGCATTTTAACCGAAAATAACAACAAAAAATTGCTGATTGCCTTCATTTTAAAAACTAGATTAGATAAAAATTCCAGACTAAAATTAAAATCTAAATACGAGACAGTAGAACAGCTTGTTGAGGACATAAAAAAATACTTATTAGCAAAGGAATCGGCAAATTCTTTGTTGTTACAAATGAATAATATTTCACAGAAAGAACTAACTATTTCAGAATATGGAGAAAAAATTGAGAATTTGCTGGCTGGTCTCACGATTGCGCAATCCGATCATAAAAGAAGTTTGCGAGATCCTGAAACCAATCAACGAAACCTTAGCCATTAAAAAGTTTGCAGATGGTTTAAGAAATAGGCGCCTCAGCACCATCATTGCTGCCAGAAACTACAAACAGCTGAAAGACGCCATACAAGCAGCCAAAGACGAGGACCTGTCGCAGCCATCATCTTCAGGAATGGTGTTGAACATGAGAGGTAGGAATTTCAGAGGCAGACAGGTGGCCGGACGTGCCAACTCAAGACCATTTAACATGGGTAACTACCGAGGATTCTACCAAAATTATTATCAGCCAGGTAATAATTCTTATTATAATACTAGGTTTCGAGGAATGCAGTACGAAAACTCAGCATATCGAGGGCAGAGAGCTAATTGTAGAGGACAGAGAGCTACTTGGAGTCCTCAGCTCTCCTCAGACTCCTCCAACGACGTCAGGATACGCGTAGTAGTAGAGGTCGAGCTTACGCACGCCGAACCTCGACCCAACGAGCATTGACTTATTGTCATTGTGAACAGCTTCCAGGACAGGAGCAGAAGGAGAGCAACGAGGAGGAGATTAATTTGGCAGAGTTTTTTCGTGCATAAAATATTTACATGTAATGGACTTAATCATATAATTTTATTCATTAATGGGCAGGAATATACATTTATGTTAGATACAGGTGCTAGTTTATCGGCTATAGCCTGAGAACAATAACATTGTTCAGTATGGCGAAAAAAAATAATTCTAGAATAGCGATTTTCTTTTTTTATCGCTTAGATAAATTATCTTACAACATGTTGTGATAAAAATCCACAAAAAAATCGACACGCATATGCAAATAAATAAATAAATTATGTAAAAAAATTATTACAACTGAGCAGAAAATTGCTAACAGGAATATTGTATTTATTATAAAGTAGACATTGTACTGATTCTCTCTGTTTAAGTATAATCCAACTTTTTTGTATTTCGGAAATCATCGATTTAATTTAAAATATTTTAATTATTCTTTAAAAATAAAATCTTTTGGTATAAAAAAATTAACAATAAAGAAAAAACTTTTTTAACGATCCTTTATACAATTCTTTATATTTTATTTCAAATCCAATAAAAAAAATATGTGCAAAAATATATGAGTATTATTGCTTGAAAAAAAATTACAACAGGATTTTTTTTTGGTAGACTTTTATTTCTGCACTATCAATAAACAGACAGATGTGAAATCCAACACATTAAGTGTTATTTTCGTAATAAATTTAATAAAAGTTCGTAGCGATTTATCGCGGGGTTGAAGCGGGGTGCGGGCGGGTCACAAGTCTGCCGGCCGGCCGACCGCTCGCCGCTCGCTCTGTACTGCGGCGCATACGCGGGGTAGGGTGCGGGCGGGGCGGGGACACTCCAGGACGCGGAAGGAACTCGTACGCATTAATCGTCTTGTGACAATTCAGGCTCGAAACTCTGAAGGTAATCTGTAGTAGGTTATCTGCCTACTACAGATAACATCTCATCTCATTAACATTAATAAATACAAAATATTTTACGATAACGCATCTTTACAACTGTGAAAGAATTTTTGAAAACGGTTCAGCAGTTCCTGATTTTATCGCATTCAAAAAACAAACAAATAAACAACTAAACTCTTCAGCTATAAAGTATTATTAAAATAGATAACGGAGATGCGTGACATATTCACAGAATGTTTTATTAAATCCTGTACGCTTATTCGAAGCCAATCGATTATAATAATATTTGAGAGCGGCTCTTCCGTTTCCCTTTTTATCGCTAAATAATTCCGTTTTTCAACCGTTTTTCGCCCTTCCACCGCCCCGCAGGCGAAGTGGTGGGGGCACGTGAGCGCCCCGACTTCGCTCTAGCTTCATTGGCGTCTGATTTCCCGCCACGTACGGTCGTGTTTAAGAACTACACAAAAACATTTTGTGGCCTGGCAACATTTTTTACCACGACCGTTATACATCGCGTAAGTTAAAATTTAAATTTTTTGTACTGCAACGATGTTTGTCGTTCGATTTACTATAACTAATAATTATTTTTTATTCCGAATCCGTGTTTTCTTTCAGCAGTGACTGAATTTCAGTGTTTGATGTGTGAATTCGTTTCAGTAAAATGAGTGATCACATTGAGGATAATTTCGTTCGCCCTCGGAAGCGATCAAGGTCATCGTCAAGTTCAAGTTCGAGTAGTAGCAGTTCTGGAGCTAAGTCTCGGAGACAAAGGCGATGAGAACGTGAGGCTAAACAGGAGAAAAAGTTAGAACAGCTTGCGAAATCGGTGAGTGATTTGCAAAATCAATTCTATTCATAAAATCACAGTACTCCTGTTTACTCCCAGTATGATCAGTCAAATAACGAGTTTATTGATGCAAATATTAGTGGAGAATTATACGATTACCCTTCGCATGATAATTTTGAGGCAGCATGCGCATCTAAGGATGTTCAGCCAAGTACAAGTAAACAATTAGATTTTAACATATCTCTGAACACAAGTCTTAAGGAGCCTTCAGTTTCAAAGGCACTGGAAGCTTTTGTAAACTCTCTTAAGGACATTCAACGTTTCGGGGAATCGTCCTGGTCAGATGTTCGATATTCCGAAGTGCAAAAATCTTACTCCCACGCCCCTGGGTTTATTGAATTAGAGGCTAATGACGAAGTTAAGGCTTTTGATACCTCAAAGACCCTGGCTTATGTTGAGAGGTCTTTCGCTGCCCTTACCTTTGCTATGTTAAAACAAAAGAGGTTTTAGAAAAGAGTTTACAGGATTTGTTATTTAAAGCTAGTAAAACCGAAGGACTGTCTTATGCTGATTTAAAGGAAAAAAATAGAAAATATTTTTATTAATGGTGAGTATCAGAAGGTATCTGTGGATTGCACTGCAATTAGTATATGGTTACAGAGCAGACCTAGTACAGCAAAGACGTGAAAGCGTACTGAAGTTTGTTAAGAAGCCTCGCCTGAAGGGTATCGTTGCGTAAGATCCCTCCTACATGTGAGAATCTTTTTGCAACAGAAACTTTTGCAGCTACTGCGGAAAAAGCTGGAGGTATCCGCAAGTCCTTTTGGCCTAGTTCGAAAGCTGCTCCTGCTGCGCATGCAGGCAGCAGTAACCAGCACCACCCTGCGCAAGGGCGAGGTTGCATCTGTGCCACCATCAGGCAATTACAGAAAACGTGTACCTGCGCAAGGTACTGCTATCATCACTGTAATCATGCACCCGCGCAGGGTCATAATAGTAATTACAGTTGCTCTCGTTGTCCTGCGCAAGGACCAAACAATAGTGGGAATCAAAGAGCTTCCTCGCGCTATAACAATACATTTCATGCAAAAAGCGAGCATGTGCCATCGGGTTCTCATCCCGCTGCAAAGCGACGACAAACGTCTCCCGCTTGCCATGATAAGCTCAAAAATAAGCGTCGAAGATATTGACTCGAGGATATTTCGGACAGGGCAGCTTCAAAATTTTTATACCGTTTGGCAGCAGGTGGGGGCCCCTCCGTATATACTCAAAGTGATTCGAGGGTACCGCATACCCTTTACAAAGAAGCCACCATTAGTAAAACTAGAAGCTACCAAACCCAAAGCTCTCCCGAAATGTCAAATATAATTTTAGAACTCAAGAGGCAAGGAGTTCTGGTCCCGGCACGCAAAGGCCCGAGTTTTTTGTCAACAGTTTTTCTCGTACCAAAGAGCGATGGCTCCCAGCGGCCAATATTCAATCTCAAAGCCTTAAATGCGTATGGAAAGCTGGAAAAATTTCACCTTATAAATATGAACAGGGTTCCAGACTTTCTCCAAGAAGGAGATTGGGTGGCCAAGATAGACATATCTCAGGCGTATTTTCACCTGGCCCTAGCGGAAAGTCACAGGAGGTTTGTTCGAATTCAGTACCAGGACGAATTACTCGAGATGACTTGTCTGCCATTTGGCTTAAGTTCGGCTCAAGGGTTTTCGCCTCTGTGACCAATTGGATCGCCCAGATTTTACGCGATCAAGGCGTGAGGGTGATTGTCTAACTGGACGATTACTTATTAGCCAACCAAGATCGTCAGATTTTGTGCAATCATGTGCAGTTAATAACAGACACGTTGTTCAGACTGGGCTGGCATATCAACTGCCAGAAGTCGGTATTTGCACCTCAAACTTCAATCGAATATCTGGGAATTATTTGGGATCCCTGGCAAGGAACGAAGAGCCTTCCAAACAAAAAAATTGTGAAAATAACAGAACTCTTGTTGAAGTTACTTCACGATTGCAAGGCGAATTTGGTGCAGATTCAAAGTCTAGTGGGAATATTAAATTTCGCCAGATTTGCGATTCCCAGAGGTCGATTGAATCATCGACATGTGCCGAACTTTTTACACGTTCTAATGCAAGAAAGCGTTTGTCTCTGCCGAACCCAGTTCTTCAGGATCTCTATTGGTGGCAGGAGAACTGCAGCATGGCTTCACCACTGCACGCGCCTCCCCCTACGCAGTTTCTGACAACAGATGCATCGGATTGCGCGTGGGGAGCCAAGTTGAACAATCTTTGCCTATCAGGATCGTGGGACGAGTCGGAGAGATTGCTCCACTGCAACGAGAAGGAACTTTTGGCAGTTTTGAAGGTATTAGAACAATGCCAAGATCTAGGTCTTTGCCAGACATCAATTCTCCTGCAGACCGACAGTCGCACGGTACAAGCGTGTTTGCGAAACGAAGGTGGCACTCAGTCAACATGCTTAATGAATCTGACATACAACATTTATCAGATCTTAGAGCGTCATTTTATAAGTTTAAAAGTTTGTCACCTTCCTGGTATGTTCAACAACGATGCCAATTGCCTATCGAGACACAAACCGCTTCCGGAATGGCACTTGCTACCGGCAGCGACGGCAGTGGTTTTGCCAAATGGGGAACGCCCGAAATAGACCTTTTTGCGTCCCAGACAGCCCATGTAGTGCCACAATATGTGTCACTCGATCAGAACAACAAGGAGGCAGTTTTTCAGGATGCCTTCAGCAGGAGTTGGAATTTCAGATTGACATGGATTTTCCTTATGCCAAGAGTCCTTCAACTCCTAAATCAGGCAGTAGGAACGTACATGATAGCGACGCCCAAGATGGAATCAGCTTTTCTGGAGGGCGGACATCAAGCACAGAGCCCTGGCTCCTCCACACACGGTCTGGAAGCTTCAGGAAGTGTTATTAGATGTGCCAACTCAATCACCTCCACCGAAAGTCGAAGAGATGTGTCTCGAAATTTGGAAATGTGCGGGTGGTTTGATGACTTAGAGGAATGGTCGGTGGAACAGAAATCTCTTTTGCGATCTGGCTGGAGAGCGTCCACAATTAAAACTTATAATGTTGCTTGGGCCCGTTGGCGTACGTGGACAGTGGAAAATAAAGTTTCGGTAAACAAACCAACTGGTTCGGATTTAGCACGTTATTTATGTGATCTGCATCAGAAAGAAGGTTTATCATACAGTACCATTTTACTGCACAAGTCTGTAGTAGCAACGTTGTGTGCACCAGACTTATCAGGAACATTAAGTTCCCATAAGCTTGTTAAGCAAGCATTAAAAGCTATCTCTTTGAAGAGTCCCAAAGATCCAAAACCACCGATATGGGATGTATCGGAAGTTACGGCTTACTTAGAAAATAAGGAGGTGCCACTTACCCTTTATGAGGTTTCTAAACGTACAGCTATATTACTGTTATTATATTCTGGCCGCCGGGTTCATGACCTCACTCTGCTGAGCATAGATTCGGAGCATTGTGCAGTTTCAGAGGAAAGCTTAGTTTTATGGCCGGGTTTTGGTTCCAAAACGACTCAGACTATCGTCAATCGGGCTGGCGTCTTAGTAGTGTGCCAGTAAGAGAAATAGACCCCGTATACTGGATCACTATGCTAATACAACTGGGGCAAGAGCGAAGAGAGTCATGCAATACGTCTAAGCTTTTTGTCACCGCCAGAGGTGAACCACGCTTCAAAAACTATAATTGCCGGCTGGATTAAATCTACACTTCGAGATGCAGGCATTAAAGCTACTCCGGGCAGTGTGAGGGCCGCAGTGGCATCAAAAAATTGGATAAACAATTTTTCAATAGATCAAATCACGTCTCAAGGCAACTGGCGTTCAGGAGACACTTTCAGGAAATATTATTGTAGAGAGATTCGACAACCGATAGCTGATTCTTTTCTTAAGTTCATTGTTTACAGCAATTTAGATCACCGTAAACAAGAATTATTTTAATTCATTTGTTAATTTATTTAATATGAGCATAATCAGTTTCACATGTGTGTGTATTTTAAGTTAATACTGATTTTATAATTTTTTCTTCAAAAATAAATATTACATTGAAAAATTTTCATCTTTGATTTTCTTAATATATACCTATACACAGAAATAAATTCTTATCACATTGGCTTCCTTCCTTCCACCGCCAGGCGATACCAAACATGTCTCTCAAATATTATTATAATCGATGGGCTTCGAATAAGAGTACAGGATTTAATATACGCGTTTTACCTTACAATAAAATGCTTATTAAATACTTACCTTATTCGAAGCCCATCGATCAAGTCCTACCTGGCAGACTTTTCATAGAGCCAAAAGAAGCTAGAGCGAAGTCGGGGCGCCCACGAGCCCCCACCACTTCGCCTGCGGGGCGGTGGAAGGGCGAAAAACGGTTGAAAAACGGAATTATTTAGCGATAAAAAGGGAAACGGAAGAGCCGCTCTCAAATATTATTATAATCGATGGGCTTCGAATAAGGTAAGTATTTAGTAATACACCTCATTTTTACCATGAAAAAACAATATATATTAATATTATTGCCCTATGGAGTAAAGGTGCCAAGCATTTTAAAATTTTAAATATATACTCTAGTACTATTATATATTCTGGGATCATAGTCAGTGCGTATGATACCTACTACTACTACTAGCTACTTCGTGTATCTTCCGCGCTACACAGCGATCGAAATTGAACCGTATGCGTTTCTATGTTTAAGATTCAAAGTGCCGTGCACTCTGATCCAGGTTTTAAAATTGTGTTTATGCGGTTAGATTTTTAGATGGATTTTTGTATTTCCGAATCTTGTTTTATATGAAACCAAAAGTCTACCAAAAATAACTTATGTTATATTTTTGCAGTGTGTTTTAAAGAAGAGATATTATTTTTTTTTGTTCCAGTAATGTTATTTGTTAGATTTTTTTTAGAAATAAGCTTAAAGAATATTTGCTTCTTTTAAATACTTCAAAAAGGCATATATCATTTTTACCATAGCTTTTACAATGGTATAAAGCTGATTAGCTAAATTTATTAAAAAAAAACATTTCCTCTTATTTTTATTAGTGGATTTTATTGTCGTCATTATTATTTTGGTTACTTATGCACGTTTCAAAATAATAACCTCTGTTATTGTTAATGCTCTCCCAATGTGCCCCTATTTTTAATTTTAATTTTTTTTTAAGTCTTCCATATCAAAATTACTTTGGATTCGAAAATATAGTGTCTTAGAATTACCTAATATTTAATTATTTTCGGAAACCAGCCTGTTCGTGAGTTATTTTAGTTGGAACGCTATTTTTCTTGGGCTACTATAAATAAAAATAAATTACCCCAAAATTCAAAATTAATTAAAAATAATACTGTTATTAATGGCATAGGTGGTCGAATTTATTCAAATCACGTTGTAAAGTTACATTTAAATCATAATACTTCTTTGTTCTCACACACATTCCACGTATTAGATTACATGCCATGCAGAACGGACGGTATTATCGGTTTAGACTTTCTGAGAAATTGTAACGCTAGCATAAACTTACATTCAAATAAACTTACTTTGCAATTGAATAACAAGAACGTTGTTATTCCTATTCACACGAGTGACTCAAGTAACATATACCTAACTTTACCGCCCCGGAGTGAGTCTATTCATTTTATTAAAACTGATTCTTCTTTGATTTCAAATAACGATTACGTCATTTTTCCTAAACAATTAACAGAAAATATATTTTTAGCAGGGTCAATAGTAAGAGCTAAAGAAGGTGTAATTCCAATTAGAATACTGAATGTTAACGAAGAAGAAACTAAATTACCTATATTTAATCCGGAATTAGAAACACTAAATAATTATAATATTTGCAAATTTGAACAAACAAACAATAACGTAGAAAGAACTAAACAATTATTAAATATTATAAATTTAAATCATTTGAACCCTAGTGATAGAAAACAAATAGAATCAATTTGTGTAAAATATTCAGATATCTTTTATTTGGACGGAGATAAATTGGGAACTACAAATATAATCGAACAGTCCATCACACTCAAGCCTAATACTAAATCAATATATGTAAAACCTTACCGTTTGCCACAATCATTAAAACCGGAAATAAATAAACAAATTAAAAAAGATGTTAGAAGATGACATTATAGAACCCACAAGTAGTGATTGGAATAGCCCAATTCTTTTAGTTCCAAAAAAGAGTAATAATAATGACAAAAAATGGAGATTAGTTATAGACTACAGAAAATTAAATAACGTTATCCAGGACGATAAATTTCCGTTACCAAACATTACCGAAATACTTGATTCACTTTCAGGAGCTTTATATTTTAGTCATTTGGATTTACAACAATCTTATTTTCAAACATCATTAAATGAAAGGGATAGAAAGGTTACTTCGTTTACTACAGACACAGGACAGTACCAAATGAAAAGGCTTCCCATGGGTCTCAAAATTTCCGCAAGTGCTTTCTCACGCGTTATGTCTTTAGCTTTATCTGGTCTTACTTACGAAAAAGCATTTTTGTATATGGATGATATAGTTGTTTTTGGTAGAAATATTGAATCTCATAATAAAAATCTAATTGATATTTTCGAACGTTTAAGGAAAGTAAACTTAAAAATTAACCCATCGAAATGTGAATTTCTAAAAAGGGAATTATTGTATCTAGGTCACGTAGTGTCAGCTGATGGGGTTCGCCCCGATCCAAAAAAAATAGAAATTTTACAAAAATATCCAGAACCAAAAACTTCAGATGAGGTTCGACGTTTTATTGCCTTTTGTAATTATTATCGAAAATTCATACCATCATTTGCACAAATAACTTTACCATTAAATAAACTTTGCAGAAAACATGTAACTTTTGTTTGGACAGATGAATGTAAACAATCATTTGAACAATTAAAACAGTGTTTAGTTTCCCCACCAATTTTGCAGTACCCAGATTTTTCCACTGATAACGAATTTGTATTACAGACTGATGCGTCAGGGACAGCCCTAGGTTCAGTTTTATGTAATAAAGACCTTAGACCCATTGCTTATGCTAGTAGACCTTTGAACAAAGCTGAAATTAACTACCCAGTTATTCAAAAAGAATTATTAGCAATAGTATGGAGTGTCAAATATTTTAGACCCTACCTATACGGCAAAAAATTTACTATCATGACCGATCACAAACCTTTGATTTATTTATTCGGTATGAAAGACCCATCAAGTCGATTATTAAAGTTTAGACTACAGCTGGAAGAATACGATTATAATGTTGTTTATATTAAAGGTAAAAACAATAGCGTAGCTGACGCTCTGAAGTAGGATAACAATATCTTCCGACGAATTAAAGGACATGGGTGAAAAATTATTAGTAACGACTAGAGCTCAACAAAAGAAATTAGATGAGGATAGAAAAAGGTTAGATAGTGGAAAAGCTGAAATTCCTAGTATTTCCAATACCAGTCCAAGGCCTGATCAACCGAAGATTGTGGAAATATTAAGAATTCCTAGCGAT
Source organism: Ephestia elutella (assembly GCA_018467065.1). NCBI lineage: Eukaryota > Metazoa > Arthropoda > Insecta > Lepidoptera > Pyralidae > Ephestia > Ephestia elutella. The sequence continues at coordinate 1,381,739 of CM031579.1, forward strand.
TCTATCGAAATGAAATTTGTACAAAGTTGTATTTTAAATAAATATAGAAAAGAAAAGAAGATATATTTAGAAGAAGATTGTTTCGCTTTCGTGGAAAGTCAACTTACGATTTATATAAACCTTGACTATATGTCGCGATTTACGCGAGCCGAATTCGCGAATAAGTTAAAAGAGTTTTGTAAAAAAATAAATATAGAACAGATATGCATTATAAAAACAAAAAATAATGAAATCTTTATACAAAAATTACTAGATGAAATAAAAAGTAAAAATGATTGGATAGTGCCACGTATAAATATATTAAGAAATAAAAAAAATAATTGAAAATGATGAAGAAAAAACTATTATTTTAAATGACTATCATATCTTACCTACTAGTGGACACGCAGGAGTCCGTAGGATGATAAATAATATAAAATGTAAATATTATTGGCCAGGAATTGAGAAAAGTGTACGAAATTACGTAAAAAAATGTGATAAGTGTCAAACCATGAAATACTCTAAAAATATTAAAGAACCAATGGAGGTAACAACAACGGCGAACTCTGCTTTTGAAAAGGTATTTTTAGATATTATAGGCCCCATAGATACTGATGACGAAGGGTATTCCTACATACTCACCTTACAGTGCGAGCTCACTAAGTACATCGACGCATACCCGTTACGTCACAAGGACACGGTAAGTGTAGCTAAAGCTTTTGTTCAGTTTATACTACGATACGGCGTCCCCAAGGTCATCGCTACCGATAGAGGAACTGAATTTACTTCTAAAACAATGGACGAGGTATGTAAACTGTTAAACATAAGTAAACTACATTCCACGTCTTATCATCATCAATCTATAGGAGCTTTAGAAAATATGCATAAACATCTAGCCGCCTTTTTAAGAATACAATGCGATGGATACTCCGATACATGGAGTCATTGGTTATCTTTTTGGTGTTTCGCATATAACACCACTGTACATAGCTCAACTAAATATAGTCCTTATGAATTAGTTTTTGGCAAACAATGTATACTACCTAGTAATCTTAAGAATACAGTTTCACCTTTGTACTGTCATGACAATTATATGTTAGAATTAAAGTATAGGCTACAAGTAGCGCACCAAGATGCGAGACGAGAGAGAACATTTATTAGATAGTAAACTGACTAGAAAGCCTTATTATGACAAATACACGAATCCTATTACTTATAAACCTAATGACTTTATTTTAATAAAAAATGAAACATGTAAAAAATTAGATAAGTTATATTTAGGTCCATATAAAGTAGTAGAAGACTTAGGTCCAAATGTAAAAATCATTATTAAAAATAAAATGGACATAGTTCATAAAAATCGAACTAAATTGTATATCAAATAAATTCTGATAAGTTTAAGTCTTAGAATTAAGTTGCGTGTGTGAATGTAAACATGATATGAGAGTTAACTCTAAACAAACATCGTATAATATTTCCATGGAACTTTATACAACTAGATTAAGTATATTCTTTTTATCATTATCTTTTATTAAAGGATAAATTACTTTATTCTTGTGTCGATTTATTAATCAAATTTAGATTTTTAATAATCACCTTTATTTTCTTTTATTTACATTACAAACAAATATTGTTTTATTTTGTATAATTTCAAAAAAAAATATGTAATCATTATTTTTTTTTAAAAAACAACCCCTGTGGTGTAGTGTAGAGTAGTGTATGTTAGATGTACCTAGTTATACGTATATATCATGTGTGTTGGGAACCCAATAAACAGTCTAAGTTTGATGCTTGTTTAATTCACACGTTCACCTTCGGATCCCCCAGATCATTTATATATAATAAAAATAAAATTGGTCCTAAAACTGTTCCCTGAGGTACGCCTGTCGCGTTAATTCGATAGTCTGACTTATTATAAATTACATTGTCATTACTATCTATACTTTTTATTTCAACAGCTTGTTGTCTATTTTTTAAAAACGAACTTAACCAGTCAAACGCTAATCCTCTTATGCCAAGATTGTGCAATTTCTCTAAAAGCAAATCATGTGACACAAAATCGAATGCACGTGTCATGTCGAAAAAACCAACTGTTGTTGGTATTTTTTCATTGATATTGTCTAAAATGTCACGTAATAGATGGAAAATTGCTAAAGTTGTTGATTTTTTACTTTGAAAACCAAATTGTTCTTGTTTAATTATATTATGTTTAGAACAAAATTTGAATAGCCGTATCTTCATGGCTTTTTCAAAAATTTTTGAAAAAACAGGCGGTAAAGTAATAGGTCGAAAATTTTCTATATTTGTTCTAGGGCCTTTTTTATGAAGAGGCTTAACAATCGAGGTTTTTTAGAACTGTAGGAAATGTTCCAGTTTCGAAAGAAAGATTTATTAAGTAGGTTAATGGCTTAACAAGTTCATCCATACAAAATTTAATGACTCTAGTATTTATGTTGTCATAACCAGTAGCATTTGTATTCTTTAGCGATTTAATGATATTTTTTAACCTCACTTTCATCACATGGTTCTAAAAATAAAGAATTCATCACATGCGATTTGTTAGTATTATTACATTTATTAGATTTAGAGTTTGTCAAATCTATCAAGAAGTTATTAAATATATTTGCTATTTCAATTGGATCTTTTATTATTTTATCATCACATATTATTTCATTAATTAAATCATTATTATTTATTTCATTCGATTTATTTTTTACAATGTCCCATGCTTTTTTACACTTGTTCTTAGCGGTATTTATTAACTTGTCATTATGAATTTTTTGTGAAGTGACTAAGCACCGTCGTAAAAGTCTAGAATAAAGTCTGTATTCTTTCTTTCTCTGTGTTGATTTTTGTGTATAATATTGGTATCTTAATTTCCTTTTTGTTTGACAACTCTTTAAAATTCCTTTTGAAATCCATTTAGGTCTTTTCTGGCTGTTTGTTAATTTTATCTTTTCAACAGGAAAACACAAATCATGCCAAAACATTAAAGTATCATGAAATATTTTCATAGCTTTATCAAGATCTTTTTCCATAAAAACTTCTGAAAAAGACAGATTTTGTAAGATGTTTTTAAATTTATCCATGTTTTGCTTATTATATTTCCTGATATGGATATAAAATTGAAATTTCTTTATTATATTTGATCCTGATGGTACTTCGAGTAACTGCGCTGTATTATGATCAGATAATTGCAAATGTAGTAATTTTCCAGAAGCGCCATCAATATTACTAATTATATGGTCTATACAAGAATCTTTTCTAGTAGGTTCTGTGCCGTTGGCACTAATATTATACGGCATAGTAACGTGCCCCGCCCCGCACGTTATGTGCCCCACAGCACAACCTGACCCGGGGCTTAACCGGGTCAGTTAACTGGGGCTCCACCGTATCCTGACTATTGGTATAAGTTGGTACAGAGCGACTAGATAGTCACTGAGAATGATAACAGCCTGTGCACTCGGGCAACCGTCCGCACACCGAGGCGGATAGCGGGGAACATGACGTTCCGCTGTACGCCACATCTCTCCTTTCTTTTGATGATTTTAATACAGATAAAGGTTTTCAATAATTTTCGTTACCACTAGTATGAAATAAATCCAAAGTAACCCTTGTCGACGCACCACATCGACGGTTCAACCGGTCACATACACGCACACATGCACCCGGCGTTAGCAGAGCATCGACGTAGCAGCGGCCCCTCCACTCGCCATCGGACATCGGTCTATTATACGCGTCCTATACTATACAAATACATTTGTAACCCTTTTATTCAATAAATCGCGTATAATCGAGTCATCTTCATCATTTTATCACCAATCATCAGTGCATCTCCTCCCGACTACTGCCAGTCCGCACATTGGTCCTCTCCCCGGATACCTTTGGATAACCAGCAGCCAGGGACAAGACAGGAATCGGCCACAGGATTGTGCACATACGTCATCATACAACATATTGGACAGCATTGCAAACAGGCAAGTGGCGAACTGGTCAGACTATACAGATATAGCCAATTTCCTTTCATTTTTCCTAGTTTAACTTTCTGCCGAGTCATTTGTGTCAGTGCTGTGCTATAACCCCTTCTTTAGCTACCTATTGCTATAGGGACAGGCTACCTATTGCTATAGGGACAGGCTACCTATTGCCAAAATAATTATTCCAACTAAGGAATCCTCTATCAAATACCAATAAAATATTTGATAGATTCATACTTCATTCATTACGCAGTTATCAAACACACATTTCAATTCTTTATCAAATACCTATAAATATTTGATAAATAATTGCTATATTCAGTTCATTAAATTAAGACTAGCCTAATAGTCATATACAACATACGTACTACCTACAAAGAATATTCCCATTTTTCCCATATTTTCAACTTCATACCTACTTAGCTATCATCATACATACAAATACATTATTTACTCCTATTATAAATTATTAAACTACATATTTAAACCGAAATAAGTGCAAAAATATCATACATTCATTTACAATTTGTTAAATTCGGGTAATCACATTATAAATATCAGACGTGTTGTGCCAGAGGACGCGCACTAAATTACGGTGCGCTCTTTTGACATCTTAACTTATTGTAACTATTTATTTTATTGTTCGTATTTTTTGAGGTTTTGATAGTCATGGCCGAGGAACAATCTTTAATTAAAAAGCGTGGAAGCTTAAAGGGCCGTCTGACATTATTTTATAATTTTATTAATCATTTACCAGCTCAATTAAGTAATGAAACTAAGTTGGAAATTGAAGTTCGCATCTCAAAATTAGAACCAGTATTTGATAGTTACAATGAGATTCAACAGGAAATAGAAGACATAACTTCGAATCTCACCGACCAAGCTAAAGAGCGCGAACAGTTTGAGAGTATGTACTATAAGGCCGTGGCGCTGGCTAAGTCGAAGTTGGGTCTCGTGGCCGAGCAACCAAACAACCGTAGCTGCGATTTTGATTGCAGTTCCAAGGGACACGGTGCTAGTGTCAAGCTACCTATTATACAGCTCGCCAAATTCGATGGCGCCTACTCTTCGTGGTTGGAGTTTCGAGACACTTACATATCCTTGATTCATGACAATCCCGATTTAACACCAATCAATAAATTTCATTATTTACGATCGTCTTTAGAAGGCAGCGCTTCATTGGTCATAAAATCAATTGAGTTTTCGGCTAACAATTACAAAGTAGCATGGAAACTTATATGTGACAGATATGATAATAAAAAAATGCTCATTGCTAATCATGTCAAAGCATTATTTACAGTATATGCAATCCAACGGGATACTTCATACAATTTAAAACGGTTGGTTGACAGTTTTGTCAAAAATTTGAGATCATTAACAAATTTAGGTGAACCCACCGACAAATGGGACACTTTGCTCATTTATTTGCTTTCAAGTAAATTCGACCCACAGACTTTTATGGAATGGGAAAAATTTAAAGCATTAAATGAAAAACAAAAATTAACATTTGAAGATTTAATTACATTTACAAGAAATAGATCAGAATTATTAGAAATATTAGAACATAGTAACAAAACCAAATTTATACCAAAACAATCAGTTGCGCATAGTTTGTTAGCCACTGATCAAAATAATAAAAATAAAAAGTGTCCTATCTGTCAGTCATCAGATCATTTTATTTATTACTGTAAAACATTTTTGAATTTAAATCATAAAGAGCGAGAGGCTAAAGCTAGTTCATTAAATCTCTGTTTGAATTGTTTGAGAACTGGACATTCCACAAAAAAATGTCAATTAAGTTCTTGCAAGAGTTGTAATAAAAAACACAATAGTTTAATTTGCCCGGAGATGTCTCGCGGTTCGAAAGTCCGCGATGCACCGGATTCGCAAAGTGAAGTTGCGGCCTTATCCTGCAACGTCGTAGCCGCTCAAGCGCTGTTATCAACAGCGTGCGTAAGTGTGCGTGCGACGTCGGGTGATCGCCGGCGCGTGCGCATCATGTTGGACTCCGGCAGCACTGCCAACTTTATTACCGAGCGACTATGTAAACAACTTCAATTATCAACGGAAAATATAACTTTAACTATTAATGGTTTGAACGGAAAAATATCTACGGCAAAGGAATGTTGCGAAATCAAAATTCAATCGCTGCATTCAAATTATACTAAAACAATGAAATGCATTGTTGTTTCGGAGATTACAAACCCCTGGCCCAATGCACAGTTGGACAAAAATATTATTGAAATTCCAAAGTCTTTTTCATTGGCCGATCCAGATTTTCATATACCATCAAACATTGAGATTTTAGTAGGTAATGGAATCATGTGGGAATTCATTGAACAAGAACAAATTAAATTAAAATCACAAAATATTATATTACAAAAATCAAAACTAGGTTGGTTTATAACCGGATCAATACAATTAAATTCATCAGCTTATTGCAATATTTCTGATTCGCAAGAACTCACTGACCAATTGGTGAAGTTTTGGGAATTGGACACAATAACAAACACAACAAATAAACATTTAGAGTGGTCTCCCGAAGAGATAGAATGTGAGAAATCATTTGTAAACAACACATCTCGCCTACCTAATGGCAGATTTATTGTCACGATTCCTTTAAAATTAAATCCAGATATTCTAGGTGATTCCTATAAATTAGCTAGAACTCGATTTTTACAGTTAGAAAAAAGATTACAAAATAACATATCATTAAAAAATCAATATAAAAATTTCATTCAAGAATACATAGATTTGGGTCACATGAGACTATCGAAAAATAAAAATAATAATCAAGTTAGGTATTTCGCTCCCACCACGGCGTCGAACGTCCAAGCAGTTCGACTACGTCTTTAAGAGTGGTTTTCGATTGTTCCGCGAAATCGTCATCAGGCTATTCGTTTAACGAACTTCAAATGGTTGGCCCGGTAATACAAGACGATCTATTTTCAATATTATTACGCTTTCGTCAGCACAGTGTAGTTATTACGGCTGATGTCACTAAAATGTATCGTCAAATCCAGGTTGACGAGTCGCAACGATGCCTACAACAAATACTGTGGCGTAATGAGCCGAGTGAACCTCTCAGGGCCTACGAGCTGAACACAGTCACGTACGGCACTGCTTCGGCACCGTTCCTCGCGATACGGTGTCTGAAGCAGTTAGCCGACGAGTGCAGCGACCCGCTCATTCGGGAGGTGATCTCCAAAGACTTCTACGTCGATGACCTCATCACCGGCGCTAGTAATGTCGCTCAATCATTACACATTTATACTGCGGTAACCGAACAGCTGAAAGGTGGTTGCTTTCCCTTACGAAAATGGTGTTCTAATAATAAAGATGTTTTGACCCAAATCAAACAAACAGATAATATTTCGAACGAGCGTTTTGATTTATGCCCAACTGATATTTCGAAAACATTAGGGATTAATTGGGACCATAAATCTGATGAAATCCGTTTCGATATAAAATTAAAAACAGATAATAAAATCACTAAAAGGAATATTTTATCTACCATTTCGCAACTTTTTGACCCATTGGGACTGGTCACCCCCGCCACATTAGAAGCAAAAATAACCCTACAAAAACTGTGGCTGTGCAAGTTGTCGTGGGACGACGATGTCCCCGAAACTACACGCAAAGTATGGATTCAATTCATCAATTCATTGTCTCAACTAAACGATTTAAGAATTCCTAGACACACAATTTGTACAAATTACATTAAATTACAATTACACATATTTACAGACGCCTCCGAGGAAGCATACGGAGCTTGCGCGTATTTACGATCAGTTAATGAAAACAATGATACATTCGTTAATTTATTGTGTTCAAAAAATAAGGTGAGCCCTCTCAAGCCACAAACAATCCCTCGGCTGGAGCTTTGTGGTGCTTTACTGGGAGCTAGGCTGAGCATAAAGATTCTAAATTCATTACGATTAAAAATTCAAGAGATATTTTTTTGGACCGATTCGACCATTGTTTTAGGTTGGCTCAACACGACTACCAATAAGTTGCAAACATTTGTACGGAACAGAGTCGGAGAAATACAACAAATACAGTCCACTACTAATACTAGCAACTCTTGGCGTTATGTTCCTACACTCTCAAACCCGGCAGACTATCTAACTCGTAAAATGAGTGCCGATATGTTGGTCAACTGTAGTCAGTGGTGGAAAGGCCCGCAATTTCTTCAGTCTGATGAGTCATCATGGCCCACTTTCGATTTAAAAAATAATAATCAGGTATTACCGGAATTAAAACAAGAAACTACTTGTATGACCATTCAACCAATTGAGTCAATACTTCCCTTCGAAAGATTTTCTAACTATTGTCGTATGCAACGAACTATGGCGTTTATGCTCAGATTCGTTCACAATATAAAAAATAAAACGAATAAAATTAAAGGCCCTCTACAAGTAGCCGAGCTACAGTCAGCTACTCACAAATTAATCAGTATTTCTCAACAACAAACATTTCCTACAGAATATTTACAATTAAAAAATAATAAAACTTTAAAAAACGGTAATTCATTAATACATCTTAACCCATTTTATGATCAAAATTTAAATGTAATCAGAGTAGGTGGGAGACTCCATAATTCACAATACAAATATAATAAAAAACATCCATTTCTAATTCATAAAAATCATATATTTACAAAACTTCTATTCGAAAACGAACATAAAATTTTAATGCATACAGGTCCGCAACAACTTCTTTACTCCACTCGTCAAAATTATTGGACGATCGGTGGACGGGATTTGGCTAGGCATGTGTATCGAAATTGCAACACTTGTAGGCGTCATCGTGCCAACACAATTGCACCCATAATGGGAAATCTTCCTAAAGAAAGGTTTGGCGCTGGTTATGCTTTTCAGTTCACGGCAGTTGACTACGCCGGTCCTGTCATGGTCGCAAATAAAGAAGGGCGAGGATGTCGCCTTATCAAAAGTTATATTTGCGTCTTCGTGTGCTTCACCACGAAGGCTATCCACCTAGAGTTAGTGAGCGACATGACCACTGCAAAATTTATTTTAGCTTTAAAACGTTTTATTGCTCGCAGGGGCAAACCATCATACATTCACTGTGATAATGGTTCTAATTTTGTTGGAGCGAACAACGAGTTAAAAAGAATGGTATCTGCAGATGAACATAAAATTGTAGATATTTTTGCACAACAATCAATTAAATTTAGCTTCTCCCCCCCGTGGTCGCCACATTTTGGTGGATTGCACGAAGCGGGTGTGAAGTCAACAAAGATCCACCTAAAACGTGCAATCGGTAGTTCAAATTTAACATTCGAACAGTTGTACACAGCATTGACACAGATTGAGGCGATTCTTAATTCACGCCCACTAAGCCCTATGTCCTCCGATTCCCAAGATTTATTACCACTCACACCTGGCCACTTCCTAATTGGCAAACCATTAACGTCATCACCAGAGCCAGACTTAGCCGAAATTCCATTGCATCGCCTTGATAGATATCATCGCATTGAAAAACTCAGACAACAATTTTGGTCTCGCTGGCACTGCGAGTATATTACAGAGCTTCAGATTCGCACGAAATGGAAACAATCTCAAGGATCGCTCTGCATAGGAGATCTCGTCCTCATCAAAGATGACCACCTGCCTCCAATGAAGTGGCTCCTTGGGCGCATCGTAACCATATATCCTGGAACCGACGGAATAACCCGAGTTGCAGATATAAAAACGTCGTCAGGAACAATTCGACGTTCGTTTGCAAAAATCTGTCCTCTTCCGAAACCTGACCAGGATTGAAGCAAAGCTTCAATAAGGGGCGGCATGTCGACGCACCACATCGACGGTTCAACCGGTCACATACACGCACACATGCACCCGGCGTTAGCAGAGCATCGACGTAGCAGCGGCCCCTCCACTCGCCATCGGACATCGGTCTATTATACGCGTCCTATACTATACAAATACATTTGTAACCCTTTTATTCAATAAATCGCGTATAATCGAGTCATCTTCATCATTTTATCACCAATCATCAGTGCATCTCCTCCCGACTACTGCCAGTCCGCACAACCCTTTACATCAAATTTCAAATTATATACCATCGCAATTCTTAAAGCTGCAAATTACCAGCGTTTCGGAACGACCACTGCTGAGAATAAACGCCGAAAGAAACTCATTACAGTATTGGTCGCTATTATGTCATTCTGACATGACATGATTTCTAATTTTTATTTTGGTATGTTTTTTCTATATTACTAATATATATTATATTACTTTATAATCATGTGCATGGTCAAAAGAACGCGAAAAATCTCATAGGAATCATATAAATATCTGCATTAATAAATTTAAAAGATATTATTTACATCATGTGCATGGTCAAAAGAATGCGAACAATCTCATAGGAATCATATAAATATCTGCATCAATAAATTTCGATTCTCATCTCGCAAATTGGGATCATTAAAATATTCTGCGCTATTTCCTTTACCGAAAGTCACTTAGTTTCACAGATTTTAATCTCATCATAATCAACATGTCCACTTTCCCAACATCGGCCACTTATCCTTTTTTCTTTTTCTTTTTTTTTTTTAACTTTTCGTTTAATCATACTAAAAATTCATTCCTTCATAGCAACATCATTGTTAGAGGTAGATACTTGCCGAATTTGAAAAATTTTAACAACCACATGTCGGTATATTGTATTTATTTACTTGTATTTTGATCATATTTTTATTATTTTTTAATTTGATCAACCCAGTTCAATGTTTGTAGAAATTGTATTTTATAATAATTACTTACTACAGTTGAAAGATGAACAACGACAACTGTTACAGTGTGTCAAAACTTTGAAGAAATGCCAGAAATATTGTTAATTATTTTGGTCATGAAGTAGACACGATACCATTGCTTGGCGTAAATTCTGGATCTAAACTTAGCCGGAACAGTATATAGACCTTCTCTATAAAACACACACAAATAAGGGTTTGCTGTTAATAAAGCATGAGTTGCTTATTAGTTAAATCTGTTAAAGCAGCAACTAATTTAAAATCTAAATAACAAGGATATTTTTTTTTTTAACTTAATGTTATGTAGGTATTGATCAAAGGATCAGTATTGCCATTCAACTTGGCAATTCTGCCAGTCTTCTGGGCACCTTACCGCAAGGCAACATCTTGTCAGGACGACATTAAATTTATCCATACCTACTTTAGTTTTATGTTAATGTTTCCAGTCCAGTGTCAATTTCAATTAATACTATATTAAAATAATCATTTTATTAAATTGTATGTAATGTTCCTACATTAGTTTAATAAAATACATATTTGTTTATGTATTAGCTTAGGAGTGACTATTCTGTATTTTTAAACTTAATTTGGCAATAAGTTTTTTGTAACCTGTCAGTAGCAGGTTCAGAATATATATTTTTTTAATGATCTGCATTATACATTTTTCCAATATACATTATATTTAATTACAACCCAACAATATGGATTTGCTAAGACTTGATGTCTCCAATACTTTTATAGCTGCTGGATCACAATCATTTCTTTGACCATCTATGTGGAATAGCTGTTAAATTAATAACAGTCGTTACTTTATCCGTTACAGTCACCCATATACGGAATAGCTGTTAACAGTGGAACTCTTTTGTGTAGGATAGCACACCACTAGACCCAGGCCCATTTAAACAAAACATTTGACCTGACCGAGAAATTAACCCGGGACCACACAAGGAGGTTGTCGTTATTGTCCTTACACATTGATTACTTATCCACCTTTGTGGATTATTGCTGTTAACAGTCGCTTGTGTGTAGGATGGCACACTACTACACCCAGGCCGATTCACAAAGATTATTTGACCTGACCGAGAATTTATCCCGGGACCACATACAGAGGTCATCATTGTCCTTACACATATTTTATTTCAAACGAAACACATATTGGTTATTCTCAATTAGATATAAACTTAAATACCTAATTGGAATAACATTTATTCGTAGCACAAAGGGCACATCAATTTTTATTCTTTATTCGTTTTATATTGGGTAGTTAAGTTTTAGCAATTTAATGCTGACTATGAGCATTTTAACTGCAGATTCCGTGTAATTTAATGCTAGCTTAACAATTCATAATATTTTTATTTGTAGCACAAAGTGCACATCAATATTCATTATTTGTTCGTTTTCTTTTGGGTAACTTTAGCAATTTAATGCTGGTTAAACGATCCATAATATCGATTCATCTGAATTCATACTTTGGTTCACAAAGGTAACTTTAGCAATTTAATGATGACTTCAGGCAATAAAATTGCCGAGGTCGATTTAATGCTGACTTATCAATCCATAATTATGGACTCATAAACAAAAGTACTAAAATACTGTTGGATATTAAGTAGGAGTATAAAATAGTAAAAATAACATTTAGGTGACACCATGTATTTAGATATTTTAACTGCTTTTCTCTATTTTCAAATAAATATTGTGTTGTCATTACAATTAACTGATTCATTGCTAACTCGTCAATGATCAATGGAAAATAATATTTCCTTACACATCATTACAATTGGAAATTTTAATAAACTAAACTATGAATAGTTTTTAGAACAGCATTTATGTATGGTATAAAGTGCATTAAAGAACAATTAATGTACTTTGTTCATGCACGTAAACTTGCTTCTTGGGGTACCATTGTGATTAGTGAAGTAAATTAATGTAAACATATAAAGGCAACCGAGTGTACCTTCGTTAAAGTAGTTATTATAGCATCAATTAATATCAAAATCGTTGGGCATAGCCCAGTTACTGTATTTGTCAGGACCGAACAATCATACTTAAATCCTTTTGTAATAAACTTAATTTACGTTTTCACCAATGAGTTTAATTAATTCGCTTTCAATGAATTACCATTTTGTTTTACAGGGTAGACTGTAAAATAATAATTGAGTAAAGTAAATAAATGCCTCCATTTTATATTGTAGGTTTCCTGGTGGCTTAAACTTGTACATGTTATCGACATGTCTGTCATATTATGTTGAAATACGCTAAGTATTTACTGCCGTATATTTTTTTATCCATTTATTTAGGTACCTATTTTATTTGTTTTACTTGTTTATTTCACATTAAATATACAATACATTTTAGTGTACAATCTACACTTCTTACACTTCCATACCCATAATACAAAATGGAAGTTTTGCATTTTCCTTAAAGATATTTTTAACAAAAATCTTAATCACTGGATTGATTTCAAAATTTATTCCTGCGTTAGCACCTATATTATTTCTATGTAACATAATTTACCTCTAAATGGCCCCCTTGCAAATCTGGGACGGGCCGCCAGTGTTACATAAACAAGTTTTTGTTTTCTGAATATTGTAATCACAGAGAACAACATCTTAATCGACGCATCTATCAATGTTCCGGTCAACCAGAAGCTGTAACGAACTCCACTGGTTAAAATATCATGTATTTTTAGAACCAGACTAATTATTTAAAACTGTCCTTCAATTTTTTTTTTTTTCATTTTGGCGTGTATTTTCTTGCAACTCGGATGGTAGTTTCTTTATGATACTAGTCAACTTTTAACTATTTAGTTAAAATAATTCTTATATTTAGAGACATATCAAGAATATAGTTCCTATAGTTCTTTCTAAAATTTACTTGCACCCTTGTAATTGTTTTAATACCTATTACTATTTATTTTTATTTTACTCTTAGTTCAAATTTTGTGTTTTTTTTTTCATCACAATATTAATCAATCATATGGAAAAAGTACACTATCGATTAAATATCAGTTAATTATAATAATCTCTCGGGTTGGGAACCAGGGAAACATGTTTTTTCTAGTTCAGGTACCAGCCGACCACAATCCCTGTTCTGGTTGCACTTAGGTACCTTTATTATATACAATATCGACACAATGGACAGTTAAGTTAACCTCATATTAAACATGGTTTAGCTTATAGTACTATTTATATTTATATTTATTTATTTATTTATTTTATAGTACGTTGTTCAGAAACGCAATTATTATGGTAATAGATCAACAGATTGACAAAAGTATCTCAGAAATTGGGTATTAGTTATAAGACACAAATTGAACTGATTTGATTGTGATGAGAAAATAATTATAATATTCCATTTTTATACCTATTTATTTCACTGTTTTATCTATGTTGATAATACCAAAGGTATAAAAACTTTAGAAAACAAAAATTCGTGTATCTTTCACAGTGACACTACACAAGCTTTAAATTTTTGTTTCTTATGTTAAATCGTTAAATTAAAAGTAGGTAATTGCTATATGTATATACTTCGCTTTAGCAAAATAATCAATTATAAATATTCTGTCTTGTGACCTGCCGGTAGTGCCAGTCCAGCCGACCTCATGATTTGTATCACTGTAGTTACGTTTTAAACTGAGGTTTTAACCTAAGAATACTAAGTATGCATTCATATTACTGGTTTATGTAACATTGTATAATGATAAATTGTAAATATTGTACAGTGAATAAATGAATGAGCAAATATTTCAAATTATGTACAGAAAGTTAACAGAATAATACTCATTGTATTAAGCGAAAAGCTATTTATAAACAGTTAGGTGCCGCTCATCACAATCAGAGCCATTAAATGTTACGTGAAATCTGTATTTGTCGTTTATTGTTTAGTACCTACTTATTAACTTTTTCATATATGTATATCATCACGGCCACTATGGCCAAACTATAGATGCAGGAAATATTGAAATTAATATTTAAATAAAAAGTATTGTTGTTATGTTGGTGCCAAGATCCCTTGAGCCATTCATGGTACCAAAGCCAATAAGGTCATTTTGTACCCTTTTCACTAAATTATTGATTATCGAGATGGCTGATTATTCTTTACGATATATTTTCTTAAGATTCTACCCTCGAATAAGAATCTAACGCGGGCGGAAGCCCAGTGATAGGATTATAAAATGAAATTGAATATTCCACCCACTTTCTTTGTTTTTTTTTTACTAAAGATTAATTAATGTACTCACGTTTATCTCGTCGCCAAATGTGCCGTTGGCACTAATATTATACGGCATAGTAACGTGCCCCGCCCCGCACGTTATGTGCCCCACAGCACAACCTGACCCGGGGCTTAACCGGGTCAGTTAACTGGGGCTCCACCGTATCCTGACTATTGGTATAAGTTGGTACAGAGCGACTAGATAGTCACTGAGAATGATAACAGCCTGTGCACTCGGGCAACCGTCCGCACACCGAGGCGGATAGCGGGGAACATGACGCTCCGCTGTACGCCACAGGTTCCGTTATGTGAAGCATGAATTTGTAATTGCTTACTATATCTTGTAGAAATTTTGATTCCTTAGTAGACCGAAGAATATTTATATTTGTATCGCCAGCTAATATCAATTTTGTTTTTGGATTTTTTGTAAATTCATGCAATAAATTATTTAAAGTAGATAAAAATAAAGATTTATTTGAGTCAGGAGTAGTGTATATGCATATAATAACAATATTCAGATCTATTAATTTTATTCCACAACATTCAAAAACGGTATCGAGAGTATAACATTTTAAATCCATAATCTCCCGATATTTAATCCCCTTTTTGACAAATATACACACTCCACCCCTGCTACTCCCATTCGATCTACAATAATATGATGTTATTTGATATCCAGTAAGATTTAAACATTCTATACTATCTCTGTTAATAAAAGTTTCAGATAAACACAAAATGTCTGGTATGTCTTTTAAGCGATGAAGTTCTAGCAATATTACTTCTAAGATGTCACGTTTGGAGTTAAAGCCTGCCAAATTTTGGTGCATTATTTTTAAGCAATGTGATGTGGTCTTAGGAACGAAAAAAGGTTTTATTTTTATTTTCCTGCTGCATTTCAAACTTATTTGGTTGGTTAACCTCTATACGAGCTGTTACGTTGTGTCGTTGATTATAAACAGTAAGCTCATTTATCAATTCAAGTAAATCTGAAAATATAGTTTTAAAACCAAAATCATTTATTAATCCTGTCATTGTATTAAACATTCTATAGGAATATTCTAAGTTTTTATTAGTATCTAATATATAAGCATACTTATGAACTAAATTGTCGGAATACAACAAACGATTAAACATTTCAATCCTTTTGTTAAATAAATTTGAGTTATTATCCAGTTTAAAATTAGGCAAGCAAACAATTATGTTTGTATGTTGTAATGTTAAAAGGTAGTCCCTGATAGTTTTTACAATATCAAAGTAATTATCAGTGTTGTAAAAATCGATGTTACCAATAAAAAAATATACAATAATCATTTAAAGTGAAACTCGTCAATTTGTCCTTTAGTTTGCTTAACATTTGTTTAATACTATTTTTAGGGTAGATATAATGACATAGCTCCGTGTGTTCTATTCTATTTTCCGCTATTTGTACAAAGCTGCTAACAATACAAAGTTTCCTTTCTTTTCTATCTACCCTTATATTATCATAATCATTCCGAGTGTATGTCATATCTATCTCCTTCTCATATGTTTTCAAGTTTTCTGGCGTTGATACCTCTTGTGGTGATTTATTATTAAAATTGTTTGATTTTGTAAGTCCATTTAATTTTTCTTCCAAATCAATAACTTTCTGTTTTAGTTCGCTATTTTCGCATAATATATTTTGAATTTTTTCATTCGCGGCTTGTAATTTATTTTCTAGGCATAGGACTTTTTCTTTAATTTCTTCTAAGATTTCATTATCGTGTATGTTAGGACTTTCTAACCCTGTCGGTGAGCTAAAGAACTGTTCTTCTTCTGATAACGTCTCAAATAAGTTGTTGCACATCTGTACATTTTTGTTCCGTTTTGTTACAAAATCTATATCAATATTAGATGATTTAATTTGAGATTCTGGAGACTTTCCTTGACGTTTCTTTTCCCAACAAAGATTGCAATTCCATTTTTCTTTGCGTCCTGGAGACATGATGTAGAATCTCGGCGAAGATACATTTGCACAATTTAGATCATATTTATTTTTACAATTTGTGCAAACTAAAACTCTTCTATCAATTATATTCTTATTACATTTATTACAAATGTCCATAGTTAAGATTGTTGTAAAGAAAACAATAATCTATCAATTCATCGAAGATATAAAATGATAATATTTCCCTCAGCGGACTTGAACCATCAACCTTTTGGTACCTCGGACAGCAGCGTGCCGCTAGGCCAAATCAGCTGTTACGTAGTTGACGAAATTATTAATGTGATGTAGTGGTGTCAGATGATATTCAAGTACTATGTACACCTACAAATCTTACTTTTTATGACTACCTTCATCTAGTGGTGGTAGTTAAATAAACACTTATGGGCACCACACACAATCAGTTTTAACTAAACAGTTTTAACTGACAGTGAAAACTGATGTCCCTTGTGCCCACAGAACATATAAAAGAGGTTAGAAAGGAGTTGTGGGCGGGGCCGGCGCGCCAAGCATGCGAGCGACCGCTCGTATCTTTACAAAAACACGTGACCGCGCCGTTTAGTCGCTCGCGAACTCTAGCGGAGTAAGTATTGCGAAGCGCTGCTACAAAATTGTACGAAAATGCCTTCATGTGCGATAATTACTTGTCGAGCGAGAAGCCAAGAGCTTAATATAAACAAAGGATGCGTTTCTTATCATCGGTAAGTAAAAAAACCTTTAGTAAATACGATATTTTAGTCAAAATCTTTCAAAGGTCATTAAAATATATTTTTTTCTCCAAAAAATATACATTGCTGTCTGCATGCGTTTGTTATTTTTGCAACGTCAAACGTACCGCGTAGTGGAGTGCGCGGCAACAACGTGGCATTAGCTCTAGTGCTGGGCGTAGTGAGAGACGATATTTATCGATATCGTCTTTCAAAGTCATATATTTATAAATGTTATAAATTAATGTTAATGTGGAAAGTTGAAAGTTGAAATGTTATAAATTAATGTTAATAATGCGAATTATTATTATTATAACAAGCTTTTATTTAACTTGCAATATATGTATGTATGTATGTTTGTCCGGGTGGAATCTTGCAACTGGATTTTAAAAACCAGTTATCTTTTGAAACTGTTATACGTCAGTACACGAATAGATTGAAAGATTTAAAAAAAAATATTTTAGTCGCGAAAATATTACGGCATTTTGTTGGCAGTACATTGTTTGATGATATATCATTTCATCAATTTGGTGAATTCCCAACATCGAACCATGTAACGGATCTAACTAAAGTCGTTATTGAGAAATATTTAAACATTCGCTTACACTTTTTACTAAAAAATTCTTTAGAAAAACAAACCAAGCGACAACTTCTTAATAAATATATCTTGTACCAAGGTCAATAAATATAATATTGTAAGAAATGTAATTTGTTTTATTTTCCATTTTACTATATCACTTTTGTATGTAACAGTATTGTTGTTTGAATTATGTTATTGTTTAATAACAAAATTCAATATCGATAATTAAGTCATTTAAAGTTTAGTCAAGCACTAGCGTAGTTTACAAACACAATCACACTAATTGTACATCGATTGCGTGCTAGCGTATGATTGGTTCAGTTTGAAATTACGTGATGACGTGGCGCTATGATTGGCTAGATTGGAAATTGCAAGAGTGTGCGAAGCTTCGTACTCATTATGGCAAATGTGTGGTAACGGTGAAAGGTGGGGCGGATTAGGCGACACTGGTTCTCATAGAAACGGTGCATTATAGCCATTCTAACCTCTTTTATATGTTCTGTGCTTGTGCCGACACACGTTCACTTTTGACTGAAGACAACATCATTTTTCTCAAGATGTCATCAGATGACGACGACGCTTTAGCTATGCTTAGTTATTAGTTCTAAAAAATAAACGAAACTGTTAGTATAGCTTTTAATTTATTAAGAGAACTTAAAATTCCGAAGGATTGGCACAATTATCTTTGAATGAGTGATGAGATATATCTGAATCTACTTTCTCTAGTGTCTCCACTCATTAGAAACCTAATAAAAGAAAGAGGCTAAAAGAGGGTACTATTTCAAACTCTTTCCTTTTCATGATTGCAACACGGTTGAAGAACAGCCGCCTATACACTCGCATATCAGTTCCGTCAGTTCAGTTAAAAAATATGTAATCACAATATATTATGTGTTTTAACTGATAGTTAGTACAAAAACTGGCAGTTTTCATGGCAAACACACTCAGTTTTCACTGACAGTTAAAACTGATCATGTGTGGCACCCATTATATTTACTAAACATGCATAACAATTGAAAAAAATAAATAGGTATTACATCTTACAATTCCCTAAGTAAAGAGCCTGAAGCCCTGAATGGAGTTAGATTATCAAAATCACATACTTGACTTCTTAAAATATATTAACTGCAAAGCATCATGACAAAAAATACTTTTGAGAGTTTGAACTTTGCTCAAAAAGATTGATCTTTCTATGTTGCACCATACCATTATGTCCCGTGTGTAGCAACAAATTATCGGCAAAATTCGTTTATGTTGCGCGCTAGCCATAGTTTTAATAATGTTTGTAGGATGGTAGATTTAGACTTATTCACTACAAGCATAACAAAAGCAAAACGTCTGCTGTACGATCATTGGTTCCACTAATTAAACTTTCTAGCATACATAGTACCTAAATATATATATTTTTATTGTTTAAAAAAGCACATCTTAAAAAAAAAAGTAAATTTCGATATTTTAAATTCCTTTTTCATGATGACTGTAATAATATATGTTGTTATTATTATTAATCATTGTAACTCTTAATAGCGTGTTATTTGTAGTGTTCAACTTTCGTTTTTTATGCTGTTTTTTATCTGTGAGGACCTTTAAGTGGCTCCTTTGCTAGCTATTCTATTTATACATTTAAGACTAAAATTGTAGCTGTTGGTCTTCCTATAAAAATAAAATAAAATACAATTTATTAAAAAATTTTCTTCAAGCAAAAACTGTCAATACGTACTTCAACTAGCTTTCTGAGTGCAGGCTTCACAGTGGAGCCAAGAGCTTCCTGAGCGGTAACCTGGAAGATGGAAGGTGTACCCTGGAGTGTCCTCGTCAAATGAGCCGCGTAAACGGCCATTTTCAGTGATTACAAACCACAAGTGAAATTAACAGAGTAAAGTAAGTAAACCAATTAAGTATAATTTCTACTATATCTAAGAATTAAATCAGTTTAATTTTATCAGTAAAGATACTAAAACCAGCCAACTTTCTTTACATACTCAAATCAAAACAAAATGTAAACATAAACTTTGACATTTGTTTGACAAACAGATTTTACTGACAATAGCTGTCAGCGACACGTTTTAATTTATTTTTTTCTTTAGTAAAGCAAAAATATTATCTTTGAATCTTCCACAGAACCTTCCTTCCCGAGATTGCTTCGGATTTTAGGGCGTTTGACGGTACGGAACCCCACATGAGTGACTCGTTTTGTTATCCTAACTAATATTATAAATGCGAAAGTGAGTTTATTTATTTGATACCTCTTTACGCTTTATCTACTGCACCAATCTTGCTGTTTCGCATACACATAGTTAGAAGTACTGAGGACATAGGGTACCTTTCATCCCGAGAAAAAATACTGTTCCCATGGGAAATTCACGCGGGCGAAGCCGCGGTCCAAAGCTAGTAGCCCATAATTTAAAAAGTTTATTTATCTTTCGTTTTCTAGCTTTTTATCATAGACATAGAAAAAAAAATCAAAATTGAAAAATTTTTTGCTAACTCTATGTTCTTTAACTTTTTATAGACATAGAGCAACACGAATTCCTTGTTGCTCGAAGGTTGCGTGAATCGTAATATTACCGTGCATAATGTAGGCAGTGTTTGATGGTCGATCTTCCACTTTTTAGAAAGGCATATAAATAAACACCAAAATATGGAAAATATTTATGTTATTCAAATTACATACAGTATATTACATAAGCAGTTCTTATAATTATTTAGCACCTGTAATCTACAAGCATAGATTCAGTTCATTCAGTAAATCTGTCTACAATAAAAGCGGGGCCGCTCAAACACAATATCCGTGAAGCGAAAAAAAAAAAACAAAAATCCCGCCGCTTATTATATCTAGTGCGTTTAGTTTTATAGTTCCTTTACCGTTATGTTGGCAGTAAAAGTAATAATACATAAGTATAGCTGTTCCTGCGAGAGGAACAATACAATAAGATTTCACTGTAAGCAAATATTATATTATAAACTTTTATAGTATTTGCTATAAGTACCTAAATTCCATTTATTCTTAATTTTCCTATTACTTATGTAAACAATCTTCACAGTACATTTTGTTGAAAATAAATCAAATTTTAGTTCAAACCTAAACATTCTAAAGTAAAACATTTGTTAACCACAAAGTAATTTCCTAAAAACTAATTTATATTGTTGTAAAATCATAAAAAGACATGGAAAGACTGTTTACATAATAGGACAATTATGAATAAACGGACTTTACTAACATCCTAAATACAAAAAAAATCAACAGATCGTTTGTGTCGATGGTTCCGACCCTAAATTTTTTTACAAGTTTAAGTTCATACCAAAAATAGCCATAATTTACAATTACTTATAATAAAAATATCCCTTTACGTAATTTTTTTAATTTACTAAGTACACTTCTTAAGCCATATTTTTTTAATAAATAAAGAAATGTCTTTTATTTTAAAATTGGGATAATTAACTAGTTTTAACATAATGACTCGATATATATGGCTTTTAACTCCAAAGCAAAAACAAAACTTCCTTATTTTTTACATATAATGAAAATATCTTCTTATAATGAGCATTCTTACAAAACAGGAAAGAATCATATTTCCTACTATTATAAATGCTAAAGTTCAGATGTGTGTATGTGTGTTACTTAATCAAACTTCAACCACTGGGCGGAATTTGATGGAATTTGAAATGCGGGTACAGTAAAACCCGGAATAGCACATGGGCTACTTTTTATCCCGACTTTCCCACGGGAGCGCAGCCACGGGGCGCAACTAGCACATTATATTATTATAAGCATTTAACAGCAATATCTTAACCATAGCAACATTGCTAAGTACAAAGTAACATAAGCAATATTTTAAATAGTACAAGAGGTATGCGTAAAATTTATATTTTTCCTTACTCTATGGTTGCAAAGGTTAAGTATCCATTTTTTTAAATAAAAAAACGAATTAGTGCTACAAGTCTTAGCCGATTCTTTGGCAGCATACCTATACATTGTATGAGAAAAATTGATCACTTTGCCAAATATTTACCACCAATAACCACCATAGATAATTGAGTTCGCGCTAGGCTTTGTCTAGCCCGCAAAGTAAAACGACGTGGCTCAAGATCTCTTATAAATAATATATTACCATATTGTCTTTCACAATAATTATGATCACATAAACATGGTCCATTCACATCACTTATGGTATCACAGGCAACCCCGTCACTTAATTTTGGGCCAATCTCATTGTTGTTAAAGTTTTTCAATTGTAAGGTTTAATGATTTTTATTGATATAATAATATCACTTATAATGAGTCTGATTGCTTATAAAAATATTTAAGGAAAAGGAATAAAATGTAATATAGGATCAATCAATAATGAGTCAATAGCTAACAACAAAGAGAGCGGCCTAATCCCACACGTTCAAAAACCATTCGAGATTAAAAACCCACCAACCCAGCCTGTCAACCCAATTGGTTCCCGTTACTCCACAACGAGGGCGCCACAGTTCGTGTGACGTCACTTTGTGCAGGCTAGCGATGTAAGGGTGACGTCACTGCACAGTGAGGGCGCCACAGTTTGCGTGACGTATGTGCAGGCTAGCGATGTAAGGGTGACGTCACTGCACAAGGAAGGCGTCACTTCCGTGTGACGTCACTTAGTGCGGTCCAGCGATGTAAGGGCGACGTCAGTGCAGGCTAGCGATGTCACAATAAGGGTGACGTCACTGCACAGTGAGGGCGCCACGGTTCGTGTGACGTCACTGTCGTGTGACGTCACTAGCTGCTGGAGTTGTTGTACTGCGGGCGGCCGGCCATCTGCAGCAGGTAGCGGTCCGGGTGGTCCAGCCAGTCGGCCGCTGATAACTTCACCTGCAAACCGACAAATATAATAATTAAATAAAATAAAAATGCATAATAGTGAAAGCGTAGCGACGATTTTAGATATTTTGAAGAGAAATAGATGGAATTCTCAAGGGATAGACAAGTTTAGAATGAAATGGCGAGATCTTTGCCCAACCAGTGGGACGAGATAGGTTAAAAAAAAAGAAAATAAAGTAAAAGCATAAATCAAATACAAATACCTACAAAGATAGAATATAAATAAACTTGAATAACGAATGAACGAAGATTGACGAACGAATGACCGAATGACGTGTTACCGTGTGAAAAGCATAAATCGAAAGGCGATACAAAGACAGAATAAAATTAAAATTGCAATAACGAATGAACTATAAATGATACAGAAGGAATGAGTGAATGAGACGTTACCGATCGCTGTCGCTCGGCCTCCTTGACCTGCCACTTCTTGATCTCCAGCTGCGTCTCGCGCTGCTCCTGGTCGCCGCAGCCCCACACCTGCATAAAAACACATGTTACGAACCGTCAATTCTAATTTTTAATTGTATTCTCATGTAAGGGATCTAGTCTTTTTTAAAAATAAAATATCTTTAAACCTAACCTACAGTGATGCAAAGGCGGATCCAGGATTAACTTCTGGGGGAGGAGAGGGCACAAGGGCAGTGCAAGCTGGGGGAGGGGGGGTGTAAGAAATAATTTGATATGTACTGTTATGGAATCTCCCTTCACAGTAGGTAGACAAAAGAGCAGTATTTAGTCTGTCTGCAGTAACGGCCGCCCCGCACTTATTTCAAATAATACCGTAACCCCGCCCTGCATTTCGCTGTAGACATTATTATAAACAGCGTACTTTTCGCGCCATATTTTTTTTTATTTACAAGGAAGATCAACAACTTTCTTATAATGATTTTGATACGGATACTCACGCGTCTTGTTAGTTGTGTGTTGTTGTTAACTTTCTTATAAATTCTATAGACAACAATATAAAAAACAGATCGGGGGAGCGGGGGTCGGGGGTAGCTGCTGTTCAGGTACAGCATTAGCCTAGGTTCTGTTACCTCAACAGCCCGCAGCTCGTAGGGCACCCTCTGGAAGCTGAGCGTATCGAAGCCCGCGTCCACGCTGAGCAGCGGCTGGCGGGGGTCGGGGGTAGCTGCTGTTCAGGTACAGCATTAGCCTAGGTTCTGTTACCTAAACAGACCGCAGCTCGTAGGGCACCCTCTGGAAGCTGAGCGTATCGAAGCCCGCGTCCACGCTGAGCAGCGGCTGGCGGGGGTCGGGGGTAGCTGCTGTTCAGGTACAGCATTAGCCTAGGTTCTGTTACCTCAACAGCCCGCAGCTCGTAGGGCACCCTCTGGAAGCTGAGCGTATCGAAGCCCGCGTCCACGCTGAGCAGCGGCTGGCGGGGGTCGGGGGTAGCTGCTGTTCAGGTACAGCATTAGCCTAGGTTCTGTTACCTCAACAGCCCGCAGCTCGTAGGGCACCCTCTGGAAGCTGAGCGTATCGAAGCCCGCGTCCACGCTGAGCAGCGGCTGGCGGGGGTCGGGGGTAGCTGCTGTTCAGGTACAGCATTAGCCTAGGTTCTGTTACCTCAACAGCCCGCAGCTCGTAGGGCACCCTCTGGAAGCTGAGCGTATCGAAGCCCGCGTCCACGCTGAGCAGCGGCTGGCGGGGGTCGGGGGTAGCTGCTGTTCAGGTACAGCATTAGCCTAGGTTCTGTTACCTCAACAGCCCGCAGCTCGTAGGGCACCCTCTGGAAGCTGAGCGTATCGAAGCCCGCGTCCACGCTGAGCAGCGGCTGGCGGGGGTCGGGGGTAGCTGCTGTTCAGGTACAGCATTAGCCTAGGTTCTGTTACCTCAACAGCCCGCAGCTCGTAGGGCACCCTCTGGAAGCTGAGCGTATCGAAGCCCGCGTCCACGCTGAGCAGCGGCTGGCGGGGGTCGGGGGTAGCTGCTGTTCAGGTACAGCATTAGCCTAGGTTCTGTTACCTCAACAGCCCGCAGCTCGTAGGGCACCCTCTGGAAGCTGAGCGTATCGAAGCCCGCGTCCACGCTGAGCAGCGGCTGGCGGGGGTCGGGGGTAGCTGCTGTTCAGGTACAGCATTAGCCTAGGTTCTGTTACCTCAACAGCCCGCAGCTCGTAGGGCACCCTCTGGAAGCTGAGCGTATCGAAGCCCGCGTCCACGCTGAGCAGCGGCTGGCGGGGGTCGGGGGTAGCTGCTGTTCAGGTACAGCATTAGCCTAGGTTCTGTTACCTCAACAGCCCGCAGCTCGTAGGGCACCCTCTGGAAGCTGAGCGTATCGAAGCCCGCGTCCACGCTGAGCAGCGGCTGGCGGGGGTCGGGGGTAGCTGCTGTTCAGGTACAGCATTAGCCTAGGTTCTGTTACCTCAACAGCCCGCAGCTCGTAGGGCACCCTCTGGAAGCTGAGCGTATCGAAGCCCGCGTCCACGCTGAGCAGCGGCTGGCGGGGGTCGGGGGTAGCTGCTGTTCAGGTACAGCATTAGCCTAGGTTCTGTTACCTCAACAGCCCGCAGCTCGTAGGGCACCCTCTGGAAGCTGAGCGTATCGAAGCCCGCGTCCACGCTGAGCAGCGGCTGGCGGGGGTCGGGGGTAGCTGCTGTTCAGGTACAGCATTAGCCTAGGTTCTGTTACCTCAACAGCCCGCAGCTCGTAGGGCACCCTCTGGAAGCTGAGCGTATCGAAGCCCGCGTCCACGCTGAGCAGCGGCTGGCGGGGGTCGGGGGTAGCTGCTGTTCAGGTACAGCATTAGCCTAGGTTCTGTTACCTCAACAGCCCGCAGCTCGTAGGGCACCCTCTGGAAGCTGAGCGTATCGAAGCCCGCGTCCACGCTGAGCAGCGGCTGGCGGGGGTCGGGGGTAGCTGCTGTTCAGGTACAGCATTAGCCTAGGTTCTGTTACCTCAACAGCCCGCAGCTCGTAGGGCACCCTCTGGAAGCTGAGCGTATCGAAGCCCGCGTCCACGCTGAGCAGCGGCTGGCGGGGGTCGGGGGTAGCTGCTGTTCAGGTACAGCATTAGCCTAGGTTCTGTTACCTCAACAGCCCGCAGCTCGTAGGGCACCCTCTGGAAGCTGAGCGTATCGAAGCCCGCGTCCACGCTGAGCAGCGGCTGGCGGGGGTCGGGGGTAGCTGCTGTTCAGGTACAGCATTAGCCTAGGTTCTGTTACCTCAACAGCCCGCAGCTCGTAGGGCACCCTCTGGAAGCTGAGCGTATCGAAGCCCGCGTCCACGCTGAGCAGCGGCTGGCGGGGGTCGGGGGTAGCTGCTGTTCAGGTACAGCATTAGCCTAGGTTCTGTTACCTCAACAGCCCGCAGCTCGTAGGGCACCCTCTGGAAGCTGAGCGTATCGAAGCCCGCGTCCACGCTGAGCAGCGGCTGGCGGGGGTCGGGGGTAGCTGCTGTTCAGGTACAGCATTAGCCTAGGTTCTGTTACCTCAACAGCCCGCAGCTCGTAGGGCACCCTCTGGAAGCTGAGCGTATCGAAGCCCGCGTCCACGCTGAGCAGCGGCTGGCGGGGGTCGGGGGTAGCTGCTGTTCAGGTACAGCATTAGCCTAGGTTCTGTTACCTCAACAGCCCGCAGCTCGTAGGGCACCCTCTGGAAGCTGAGCGTATCGAAGCCCGCGTCCACGCTGAGCAGCGGCTGGCGGGGGTCGGGGGTAGCTGCTGTTCAGGTACAGCATTAGCCTAGGTTCTGTTACCTCAACAGCCCGCAGCTCGTAGGGCACCCTCTGGAAGCTGAGCGTATCGAAGCCCGCGTCCACGCTGAGCAGCGGCTGGCGGGGGTCGGGGGTAGCTGCTGTTCAGGTACAGCATTAGCCTAGGTTCTGTTACCTCAACAGCCCGCAGCTCGTAGGGCACCCTCTGGAAGCTGAGCGTATCGAAGCCCGCGTCCACGCTGAGCAGCGGCTGGCGGGGGTCGGGGGTAGCTGCTGTTCAGGTACAGCATTAGCCTAGGTTCTGTTACCTCAACAGCCCGCAGCTCGTAGGGCACCCTCTGGAAGCTGAGCGTATCGAAGCCCGCGTCCACGCTGAGCAGCGGCTGGCGGGGGTCGGGGGTAGCTGCTGTTCAGGTACAGCATTAGCCTAGGTTCTGTTACCTCAACAGCCCGCAGCTCGTAGGGCACCCTCTGGAAGCTGAGCGTATCGAAGCCCGCGTCCACGCTGAGCAGCGGCTGGCGGGGGTCGGGGGTAGCTGCTGTTCAGGTACAGCATTAGCCTAGGTTCTGTTACCTCAACAGCCCGCAGCTCGTAGGGCACCCTCTGGAAGCTGAGCGTATCGAAGCCCGCGTCCACGCTGAGCAGCGGCTGGCGGGGGTCGGGGGTAGCTGCTGTTCAGGTACAGCATTAGCCTAGGTTCTGTTACCTCAACAGCCCGCAGCTCGTAGGGCACCCTCTGGAAGCTGAGCGTATCGAAGCCCGCGTCCACGCTGAGCAGCGGCTGGCGGGGGTCGGGGGTAGCTGCTGTTCAGGTACAGCATTAGCCTAGGTTCTGTTACCTCAACAGCCCGCAGCTCGTAGGGCACCCTCTGGAAGCTGAGCGTATCGAAGCCCGCGTCCACGCTGAGCAGCGGCTGGCGGGGGTCGGGGGTAGCTGCTGTTCAGGTACAGCATTAGCCTAGGTTCTGTTACCTCAACAGCCCGCAGCTCGTAGGGCACCCTCTGGAAGCTGAGCGTATCGAAGCCCGCGTCCACGCTGAGCAGCGGCTGGCGGGGGTCGGGGGTAGCTGCTGTTCAGGTACAGCATTAGCCTAGGTTCTGTTACCTCAACAGCCCGCAGCTCGTAGGGCACCCTCTGGAAGCTGAGCGTATCGAAGCCCGCGTCCACGCTGAGCAGCGGCTGGCGGGGGTCGGGGGTAGCTGCTGTTCAGGTACAGCATTAGCCTAGGTTCTGTTACCTCAACAGCCCGCAGCTCGTAGGGCACCCTCTGGAAGCTGAGCGTATCGAAGCCCGCGTCCACGCTGAGCAGCGGCTGGCGGGGGTCGGGGGTAGCTGCTGTTCAGGTACAGCATTAGCCTAGGTTCTGTTACCTCAACAGCCCGCAGCTCGTAGGGCACCCTCTGGAAGCTGAGCGTATCGAAGCCCGCGTCCACGCTGAGCAGCGGCTCGCGCGGGTCGGAGCCGGCGCGCAGTCCGCGTGGATAGCCGCGGATGCTGGTGTTCAGGTACAGCATCTTGGAGGCGCGCTCTATCACTGCGAACCTGACACATAGTACTTTACTTTGAGCAAGGAACTTTAAGAAAAACTGAAAAAAATATGATGACTTTAAAATCATTGGCATCCTTCATGTTTAATTAATTATGCAGTAAAACTTGGACACACACGGGATACTTAATTCCCACGGAAGCAAGCAAGAGTGCAGCTAGTATACTCACGTGGGAGCCAGCTGTATGAGAGCGCAGTCCGGCCCGCCCCAGTACTGGTGCGACTCGCGCCACTCCTGCGGGGCCGCCACCACCACCACCAGCGGGCCAGCTGACAGGATCACCATTGTTGGACCTCTGGATGAAAAATGCAATATTTACAATTAATAAGACAAATCTGATTACTCCACACCAGCAAAAAAAAAAACACAACGCGAAATGAAGCGACATTTAAGCATGCGTGTCGTAAAATCGCTTACGGCTATGTGTGCGTGACTGGATGATGGCGGGGGCGGCGAGAGGGGCGCCGGACGAGGATTCGGCACCCCGAACTATCATATGTATTGCGGAGGGCTAGCACTACTGTGACAATATCTGTCACTCATGTCAATCACGACCATAGAGTTTATACAGTATTTGGCGTCGTGACCGTGTTCACCGATTTGTTTCAGTGCAGGTCACATCACTATTTCATTAATAATGACGTAAGATTGGGGGCGTGCTCAGGGCGTGGCTTATGCAAAAATTGTCACGGCGATCCCTTAGCAACGCACTCTCGTCGCCGTTCTGTGGGTCAGGTGATCTGAATGTTCGATGGCTGTGGAGAATGATACCTGTAGGCGAGCGTGTGGTGCAGGAACCGGTTGGCCCCGAGGCCGTGGTCCCTGGAGGAGTAGAGCGGGGCCCAGTGCGACGGCACCGCGCACACCAGCCGCGCCAGCCACGCCGCGCTCGCCAACCCGCCACCTGCACACACACATCACATTATACACATTTGGAATAGAGTCAATGTGTACAGTAACAAAGTGGCCAGCTCCAGCTACAGTATATGAGAATGAGACCAGTGGGCGGCTGCTTGGGCCGGCTGTAGAGCGGCGGCGCGGCGCCGGCCAGCAGCCAGGCGGAGGAGAGCGGCAGCAGCGCGGACGCGGCCAGCCAGGCCGAGCGTGGCCAGCTCCAGCTACAGTATATGAGAGTGAGACCAGTGGGCGGCTGCTTGGGCCGGCTGTAGAGCGGCGGCGCGGCGCCGGCCAGCAGCCAGGCGGAGGAGAGCGGCAGCAGCGCGGACGCGGCCAGCCAGGCCGAGCGTGGCCAGCTCCAGCTACAGTATATGAGAGTGAGACCAGTGGGCGGCTGCTTGGGCCGGCTGTAGAGCGGCGGCGCGGCGCCGGCCAGCAGCCAGGCGGAGGAGAGCGGCAGCAGGCGCGGACGCGGCCAGCCAGGCCGAGCGTGGCCAGCTCCAGCTACAGTATATGAGAGTGAGACCAGTGGGCGGCTGCTTGGGCCGGCTGTAGAGCGGCGGCGCGGCGCCGGCCAGCAGCCAGGCGGAGGAGAGCGGCAGCAGCGCGGACGCGGCCAGCCAGGCCGAGCGTGGCCAGCTCCAGCTACAGTATATGAGAGTGAGACCAGTGGGCGGCTGCTTGGGCCGGCTGTAGAGCGGCGGCGCGGCGCCGGCCAGCAGCCAGGCGGAGGAGAGCGGCAGCAGCGCGGACGCGGCCAGCCAGGCCGAGCGTGGCCAGCTCCAGCTACAGTATATGAGAGTGAGACCAGTGGGCGGCTGCTTGGGCCGGCTGTAGAGCGGCGGCGCGGCGCCGGCCAGCAGCCAGGCGGAGGAGAGCGGCAGCAGCGCGGACGCGGCCAGCCAGGCCGAGCGTGGCCAGCTCCAGCTACAGTATATGAGAGTGAGACCAGTGGGCGGCTGCTTGGGCCGGCTGTAGAGCGGCGGCGCGGCGCCGGCCAGCAGCCAGGCGGAGGAGAGCGGCAGCAGCGCGGACGCGGCCAGCCAGGCCGAGCGTGGCCAGCTCCAGCTACAGTATATGAGAGTGAGACCAGTGGGCGGCTGCTTGGGCCGGCTGTAGAGCGGCGGCGCGGCGCCGGCCAGCAGCCAGGCGGAGGAGAGCGGCAGCAGCGCGGACGCGGCCAGCCAGGCCGAGCGTGGCCAGCTCCAGCTACAGTATATGAGAGTGAGACCAGTGGGCGGCTGCTTGGGCCGGCTGTAGAGCGGCGGCGCGGCGCCGGCCAGCAGCCAGGCGGAGGAGAGCGGCAGCAGCGCGGACGCGGCCAGCCAGGCCGAGCGTGGCCAGCTCCAGCTACAGTATATGAGAGTGAGACCAGTGGGCGGCTGCTTGGGCCGGCTGTAGAGCGGCGGCGCGGCGCCGGCCAGCAGCCAGGCGGAGGAGAGCGGCAGCAGCGCGGACGCGGCCAGCCAGGCCGAGCGTGGCCAGCTCCAGCTACAGTATATGAGAGTGAGACCAGTGGGCGGCTGCTTGGGCCGGCTGTAGAGCGGCGGCGCGGCGCCGGCCAGCAGCCAGGCGGAGGAGAGCGGCAGCAGCGCGGACGCGGCCAGCCAGGCCGAGCGTGGCCAGCTCCAGCTACAGTATATGAGAGTGAGACCAGTGGGCGGCTGCTTGGGCCGGCTGTAGAGCGGCGGCGCGGCGCCGGCCAGCAGCCAGGCGGAGGAGAGCGGCAGCAGCGCGGACGCGGCCAGCCAGGCCGAGCGTGGCCAGCTCCAGCTACAGTATATGAGAGTGAGACCAGTGGGCGGCTGCTTGGGCCGGCTGTAGAGCGGCGGCGCGGCGCCGGCCAGCAGCCAGGCGGAGGAGAGCGGCAGCAGCGCGGACGCGGCCAGCCAGGCCGAGCGTGGCCAGCTCCAGCTACAGTATATGAGAGTGAGACCAGTGGGCGGCTGCTTGGGCCGGCTGTAGAGCGGCGGCGCGGCGCCGGCCAGCAGCCAGGCGGAGGAGAGCGGCAGCAGCGCGGACGCGGCCAGCCAGGCCGAGCGTGGCCAGCTCCAGCTACAGTATATGAGAGTGAGACCAGTGGGCGGCTGCTTGGGCCGGCTGTAGAGCGGCGGCGCGGCGCCGGCCAGCAGCCAGGCGGAGGAGAGCGGCAGCAGCGCGGACGCGGCCAGCCAGGCCGAGCGTGGCCAGCTCCAGCTACAGTATATGAGAGTGAGACCAGTGGGCGGCTGCTTGGGCCGGCTGTAGAGCGGCGGCGCGGCGCCGGCCAGCAGCCAGGCGGAGGAGAGCGGCAGCAGCGCGGACGCGGCCAGCCAGGCCGAGCGTGGCCAGCTCCAGCTACAGTATATGAGAGTGAGACCAGTGGGCGGCTGCTTGGGCCGGCTGTAGAGCGGCGGCGCGGCGCCGGCCAGCAGCCAGGCGGAGGAGAGCGGCAGCAGCGCGGACGCGGCCAGCCAGGCCGAGCGTGGCCAGCTCCAGCTACAGTATATGAGAGTGAGACCAGTGGGCGGCTGCTTGGGCCGGCTGTAGAGCGGCGGCGCGGCGCCGGCCAGCAGCCAGGCGGAGGAGAGCGGCAGCAGCGCGGACGCGGCCAGCCAGGCCGAGCGTGGCCAGCTCCAGCTACAGTATATGAGAGTGAGACCAGTGGGCGGCTGCTTGGGCCGGCTGTAGAGCGGCGGCGCGGCGCCGGCCAGCAGCCAGGCGGAGGAGAGCGGCAGCAGCGCGGACGCGGCCAGCCAGGCCGAGCGTGGCCAGCTCCAGCTACAGTATATGAGAGTGAGACCAGTGGGCGGCTGCTTGGGCCGGCTGTAGAGCGGCGGCGCGGCGCCGGCCAGCAGCCAGGCGGAGGAGAGCGGCAGCAGCGCGGACGCGGCCAGCCAGGCCGAGCGTGGCCAGCTCCAGCTACAGTATATGAGAGTGAGACCAGTGGGCGGCTGCTTGGGCCGGCTGTAGAGCGGCGGCGCGGCGCCGGCCAGCAGCCAGGCGGAGGAGAGCGGCAGCAGCGCGGACGCGGCCAGCCAGGCCGAGCGTGGCCAGCTCCAGCTACAGTATATGAGAGTGAGACCAGTGGGCGGCTGCTTGGGCCGGCTGTAGAGCGGCGGCGCGGCGCCGGCCAGCAGCCAGGCGGAGGAGAGCGGCAGCAGCGCGGACGCGGCCAGCCAGGCCGAGCGTGGCCAGCTCCAGCTACAGTATATGAGAGTGAGACCAGTGGGCGGCTGCTTGGGCCGGCTGTAGAGCGGCGGCGCGGCGCCGGCCAGCAGCCAGGCGGAGGAGAGCGGCAGCAGCGCGGACGCGGCCAGCCAGGCCGAGCGTGGCCAGCTCCAGCTACAGTATATGAGAGTGAGACCAGTGGGCGGCTGCTTGGGCCGGCTGTAGAGCGGCGGCGCGGCGCCGGCCAGCAGCCAGGCGGAGGAGAGCGGCAGCAGCGCGGACGCGGCCAGCCAGGCCGAGCGTGGCCAGCTCCAGCTACAGTATATGAGAGTGAGACCAGTGGGCGGCTGCTTGGGCCGGCTGTAGAGCGGCGGCGCGGCGCCGGCCAGCAGCCAGGCGGAGGAGAGCGGCAGCAGCGCGGACGCGGCCAGCCAGGCCGAGCGTGGCCAGCTCCAGCTACAGTATATGAGAGTGAGACCAGTGGGCGGCTGCTTGGGCCGGCTGTAGAGCGGCGGCGCGGCGCCGGCCAGCAGCCAGGCGGAGGAGAGCGGCAGCAGCGCGGACGCGGCCAGCCAGGCCGAGCGTGGCCAGCTCCAGCTACAGTATATGAGAGTGAGACCAGTGGGCGGCTGCTTGGGCCGGCTGTAGAGCGGCGGCGCGGCGCCGGCCAGCAGCCAGGCGGAGGAGAGCGGCAGCAGCGCGGACGCGGCCAGCCAGGCCGAGCGCGCCAGCACGGGCGTGGCCAGCTCCAGCCCCGCGCCGTCCCCGTTGGACTGCGCGTGCGCCTCGATGTCGCGGTGCCGCGTCGCCAGCATGTGCACGCAGTATCTGAACCACAGAAATAAATCAAGATAGAATGACGGAGTGGACGGGCCACGCGTGCCTCAATCAATCAATCAAATACCTACTTTATTTGTCAATCTTGCAATGTACCGCAAGATTCGTTGAACATTCATTCAGTCATAGCGCGCTTCGACTTGAACACATCGGAACGGTTGTGACCGTGTTTACCGATTTATTTCAGTGCACGTCACATCCCTATTTCATTAGTAATGACGGGGCGTGGCTAATGCAAAAATTGACACGGGCGATTTCTTAGCAACGCACTCGCGTCGCCGTTCTATCTTGATTTATTTTTAAATCTCAACAATGAACACCGGGTATTATGACATATCACAAGTGGCAATGCGCTAGTGACACCCCTATCGTATTGTGAACGTCTACATATAGGCTAAAGTAACAATTTTACCATCTCACGCGGGTTTTATATTTATATGGCTACTAAGTCGTATAAAAATTATAATATCAAAACTCTTTTTACATAGATATACATATCTATCAGCTTTTGCGCACGGCATGCCCCGCATGTTTGATTTCCCTAGTAACTACACAATGATTTTCAGTAAAAATAAAATTTTATTTCCCAACTTTTAAGTTGAAATTATGTCGCACAATTCACTAGTTTACAGACATTATCAACACAATCAAAACATGTAAAATCACTAACTCTGTTATCTACGTAAAAATGCGATTAAGTATAAATTGATTGATTGGCCGCAACTCGGCTGTAATTAATCTGCTAGCGACAGCTGATAAACGTCATAAATTACTTTGTTTACGATAAAGTTTATTGTCGCAATCGGTCACGGGCAAAATCATTTTTAATTAGGAGCTCATCATCTCAATGAGGATATCGTTTTCCTACTGCCGAGTGAGGTCCTGTCAATGGTACAATGCTGTCATTTAAATTTGACAATTCTAGTGGAATATTGATTCGCGTTAGGCCCTAATGTTCTTCGTGTGAAGGTTTCTTCTATAAATAAATTAGATTTTGACCTCAACTTCGTCCGCGCAGAATTTACTATTGTTTATATCTCAGGTTCATCTCTCACAAACATAACATGTTTTATTATATTATTTTTTTTTTCTTATATTTTATTTTATTTTTGACTGTACACAATCTAGTGTAAGTATAAAGTTAATAAATAGCCCCTCTGGCATGTTAGGCGACCAAGACTATTTCATGAGTTTCTTTCGGCATTTCTTCTCAGCAGTGGTCGTTCCGAAATGCTAGTAGTTTGTAGCTTTGAGTCATAATATATTATGATTAAATAATTAGTTATCGACGTGAAAAAGAGCCTTCTTTGAAGGCCAAGTTTCAATAAAAATTTTGACTTTGACTTGGTTCTAAGCAGCGTATCAAGATGAAATCTGGCCCAAATTAAAAGTTAGACTTTCGCCAAGTCTGTGAAAACTGCATCAAATTTTTTCAGTAGTTTTCGCGTGATGCACGTACAAACAGGAAAACCCACCATCTAGCGGCAGAACCTAACAACAATTTACAAGCACTCACCTATGTACAGGGAATATAAGCCTAGGACAGTGTTCCTCAAGCCAGCGAACAACGAAGCCGATGCTGTGGCAATCCTTATTGTTGAAGCAGCCGTTCACCACTGCTGATAAAGTCTTGTGGATCTGTAGACAAACCAGTGATTTATTTTCCGCGGATTCGCCCGCGTAAATTTCCCGGGATAAAACGTACCCTATGTTCTTCTCAGTACTTCTATCTAGTGTATGCGAAATTTCAGGAAGAATGGTTCAGTAGATGAAGCGTGACGAGGTAACAACCTTTAGGTGTGGTAAGTATATACTTATAGGCGCATATGTAAAGTCCAGTGGTATGAAGCAAACACTCAATAGGTTATCAAGTTAGTAATAAGTCGAGTTACCTACAAACCAAACAAATAAATAAACAAACTCATTTTCACATTTAAAATATTAGTTAGCCTATACCTGTGTCTCTCGGCTTGGCACCTGTTGGAATTTGGAGATTACAGATCACTTACCATGAGACAAGTCTGCGGGCCCTCGGGGTAGTGGTCCATGGACAGCTTGTAGCTGGTATAGAGTAGACTCCGCAGGCCTTCGGGAGTGACCATGTTGTCATCTGTATCCGAGCTGAACATCCTGGAATAAGGCATGATTGGTTGGGCTATTAGGTCGATGGAGAATGATCCAGATATGTCTACAGTTGGATCCTTTATCAGTAGTATTTAATACAGACCGGGTAGGTTCGACATTGAAGTCTTCAAGAGCCTATCGCTTTCTCAAAAAGTCGGTAACGCATCAATGACCTTTTTAGGGCCGCTGGTGTCCATGGACTGCGGTGAATGCTTACCATCAGGCAACCCGCATGCTCGTTTGCCTACTATTCTTTATAAAAATGTATTTAATACTGTTCTAATACCTGACGTAAGTGTCCAATACGATGGAGTCGTCCAGCATAGCAAGGATCTTCTCGCAGTGCAGCTTGAAGGTGGAGAGCGGGATGTGCTGGTTTTTGCACTTGCCTATCCTGTGGATGTACTTGTAGAACTGCTTCGCCAGCTCCGGGTACATGGGGAATAGGTACTTCTGCGGGAAGAAGGTATTGCTTTATTTTTTATGTACACCTAAATAGGCAAACATGCGACCCGCGTGAGATGGTGAGCGGAAAATAAGATCACTTACTGTGAAAGATTTCTCTGTGACGCCATTGATGCCATCTTCCTTTTGAGATCTCTGTACGAGTATCTGTGAACAATGGACATCGTATGTCAGTTTTCTCACACGATTGCAAAGAAGTGTTATGGTTTCAGCGTTCAAGTATATTCGTCCACATAGATAGTTCTTTAATTATAAGACACAGATGTTGTAAAGCGACGTCTTTGGAGAAACTACAGCAGTGGAGTTTGTTACGCCGCCTCTTCTCCATTTGCGCTTTGGGGGCGGTAGTAACTCTAAGTAATTTTACTCAAAAATGCATGTAATATGGTCATTATTTTGATAACTTTGTTTGAGCAAAGTCGACCTTGCCGTTCTGTTTTCAAATAGCGGCCGACAAAGTTTTGCTGGCCGCTCTAACAGGCCGGCAAAACATTGCCGGCCGCTATTTTGACGTTTCAACATTTTAAAAATCTAATGCAAAAAGGTTTTGTAACACAGCTGGTTGTATTATATAGAGATAGCATAGAGAGAGGTACAAAAAGATTTTATTCCATATTTGGCTGTATAGTTCCTACTACTATTGCTTACAAAAAAACAAAGAAGTAACAAAAGCGCGGTTCAGCGAAAATTTTGTTTTTATTTAGTGACTTTTTGGCTAAAAATGAACTCTCGAAGCGAAAATTCCTCCGATTCATTGTGTTTAACACCGCCAGACATTAAAGATGAAGCTAAATTAGTGGTTGAAAATTGGATACCGCGAAACTCAAAGAAAAATATAAGCTTGCATATGAAAAATTTGTGCATCAATCCGGGAAAGTCGGTGTTGAATTTTAGTAACTGTACTTTTCATAATTGCCATTTTAATTAAATTTCTAGTTAATTAATATATTTTTATTTAAATTATACTTGCTGGTTTTATTTAGATTTGGTACTTGCATTTTTGAGTAAAGCACTATACAAGCCTTGGCCCACAATGACTGCTTCGCTGGTCACGCAATGATTGCCTCGCGCTAGCCTAGCTACGCTCTAGGCCTTCCAGCTTGGCCATCGTTGCAGCCCTTGCTGTTCTCAGCAAAAGTGTCGGCCTCGACCTCCGGTCTCGGCCGACATCTCAGCTCGTCCATCAAGTGCTGCACGCTGACCGCGCTGTGTCGGCCTGGAGCTGCGCTACGCAGCACTCTCGGCCATCATCAGCGCGACCAGCAAAGTAGTCATTATAGGCCGCGGCAGTAATGTACTATTATGACGTCAACTAACTAAAAAACAAGAATGTGACGATTTATAAGTGCTTTTTTTAAGCCTATATAATAAAAATAATTGACTTTGACTTTGATACAGTTAAAAAATTGGACCTGAGAAAAATAATTTACAGTACAGTTAACTGTACTACAGAATGAAAGTTTAGCGATGATCCAGTCAACTGGACGATCCCGACTGTACTACGGGCAATAAGCGAAAATTTAATATTGTTTTTTCGCATTGTGTACAAATCTCACAAGTAAACATCAATATACATAGTGGAATTAGCACAGTAGGTGTAAATAGTATGGAATAATATTAGATAATGTGAGAGTCATGTTCTTCAAATTTTTATTACCTACTAGCTTTCGCCCGCGTGAATTTCCCACGGGAACAGTGCTTTTTCTCGGGATGAAAGGTACCCTATGTCCTTCTCCGTACTTCCAGCTATGTGTATGCGAAATTTCAGAAAGATTGGTTCAGTAGATAAAGCGTGAAGAGGTAACAAACAAACAAACTCACTTTCGCATTATATTAGTTAGGATTTATTTTCTACTTGCTAATCTTACTGCGAATCCAAACGGTTTTACGCAGCGTCGCGCGTCGTATCAAT
Organism: Ephestia elutella; assembly: GCA_018467065.1. Classification (NCBI taxonomy): domain Eukaryota; kingdom Metazoa; phylum Arthropoda; class Insecta; order Lepidoptera; family Pyralidae; genus Ephestia; species Ephestia elutella. The sequence continues at coordinate 1,419,370 of CM031579.1, forward strand.
TTATTGAACTGTCAAGGTTAAAAAAAAACACCGACCAGACTGATTACGACGTAAACGAAAACAATTATTTTAAAAACAAATAAAACAGGGACGGGTAATTACCTAAAGTACTAAGCGGGAAAGAAATATTATTTGATTCATAAAATGGGGTTAAAAATGATATGATATATTGTTAGCTTTCTGATAACGTAATCAACAAATTTAGATAGGTTTTCAAAGCAGTCAAATACCCTATTATAGGCTAAGAGCCCACTCTCATGTCATTACATTCTACATGTGCTAATGGTGACAGATAAGAGTATCAGATTATGTGGCATTATGTCGATATCTCGCTCCGCAGTGTCAACAAATAAAGGTTCACCTTACAATACCTTTTATGGCCAGCTGGATAGTGCTACTTGCAGTTCACACGTGGCATATAGCACTTAGCACTTGTAGGGCCAACAATTGTATCTATTTTATCAATTTTCTTCTCGACAGATTTTCATACAAATAAAAAATTACTTTTTTTGAGAAAAAATTCCAAAACGACATCCGTAATAATGAAGAATCGCACAAAAAAATACACCACAGTATTATATCGTCGACATAAACACAATTTTCACATCAGTATTGCAAATATTACTCCAAAACTTTTAAAACGTTTTTTTTTTTTTTAACTTTTTTTTTGTTATTATGTTTTTTAAATAAATAAATAAAATAAAAATAAATAAATAAAATAAATAAAATTAATTTCTGTACAATGTTAATTAGGCAGAAGGTTTGGTTAAACTGAGTTAATTAATGCTCCTTCATGAGATGATTATAAAGATCATCGATCATCAGGGGACAGTCTGAGTATGGTTAGTCTACTCGTGACCGTTATGGACAGATCCATAGTTATTTTCCCAAGATCACGTGGAGATAAAACAAGATAAAGTTTATGAGAATATTTATGAATGTTTGAAAATAAAAGACCTGGAGTTGAATCGCAAGATATACTAGTTAGGAGTGATTCAGAATGCAATGCATGTATTGTATAATAAAAAAAATTGTATATAAAATCTCTGCTCTTGACTTGACAGACAGACGGACAACAAAGTGATCCTACAAGAGTTTAGATTTTTCCTTTTGAGGTCTAAAAACGCCTTGAACCACAATGATGCTACAAGGCAATGATACACACGTAAGCACGCCACAGCTACCACGGTATTTAGATTTCTGTCATCATTATCATCATCAGACAGTCCACTGCTGGACATAGGCCTCCCCCAAGGATTTCCAAATAACCGGTTGGAAGCGGCCTGCAACCAGCGTCTACCTGCGATCTTTTGCAGGTCGTCTGACCATCTGGCCGGTAGATGTCCGAAACTGCGTTTGCCGATTCGAGAACCATTCTTTCGGAACCTTCCCAATATCGGTTCTCCGCGCTATGTGCCCATTGCCACTTCAAAGAGCTTATCCCGTCTTGTTCTTCTATGGATCTCTTTATTACTGATTCGGTCTCAATATGTGAACAAATGTGTACATTTACAGCATTTGACGACAGACACAGGACACAGATAGCCACAGGCGGTAAATGCGAACAGACCTTGCAGGTAGGCTTCGCAGTGGTCCTCTTCTTGATCCTGCTGACCTGGATACCCACGATGGTGAGGTGCAGCGACGCTCGAGCCGGCACCCACCGGTCCAACTTGGTGTCCATAGAGAAAGGTCGGCCGCGCAGTCGGTAGGATACTACAGTTTTATATCAGTTTTTTAGCCAACTGTACAGCTAATCTAAATTTAATACAGCTTATCGACTCTATAATTTGCCGATATTTTTTGACTAAATCACACTGTCACTGCCTGGTTTTGACTAAATCTCCGATACTTTCTGTTAATAGAAATCAACAATAATACGACAGGTTTTGAGTATAACACTAGAAATCTTTAGTTAGTCACTAAAGTCATCACATCACTTACAGACGCAAAGGTACTCAAACGTTTTGCAATACATTACAGTTCAATATTTACGAAATATCTTATACGGAATGAGAAGACTTAGCTCAAGTGTGACAGACAATCGCAGAATGAGCGATAGATTGGAAATGTTTAGATTAATATGAATCGGTTTGTTTATCAGTAGTGATTCCTGATAAAACTAAGCCGACTATAAAGGGTGTTTATACAAAAGAATGTATATTATATCACAGATTATAATATACTGACATAAGTAACAGTAATGGGAGCCGTAACTCCTTGTCTCTTTTGTTGTATTAATACAGGCTGTACATAGTTCTGTGAGCTGTACAGATAAATACATATCATGTTGCATTAAAATGCATTAGGTACACGGACCGCTATGGAGCTGTAATAAGAATAAAGGTAGGTTTTCTGACATCTACATATCACAGTTATTCTGCAAATGAACGATTTTTGATGTGTACCATATTATTAAACTTTTTCGTCTTCCTGAAATCTGTAGGAGTTTGGTATTTCGTGAAAAGCGAGCGAGCAATCACGCAAAAACTATTGGATTAATTTCAATAAAATTTTGTGCACAGGTAAAAAAATACCTACTTTATGATTCCGAAATTCCCATAGGAGCGTAATTCCAAATAAATCAAATATCCAAAACAATGATGACAATTAAAATTCAGCTGTTGGGAAAGTTAAACTTTTAAATTGATGGCAAATCTTCGCAATGGTGGCGATGGCAAACTTACAGTAACACTTTTGTAAATAGGTTAACGTGTTGTTCGTCTAGCTAATTAAAACCAAAATATATTTAGGGCTGTCAATGCTGCCATTACACGTTAATGCCACTTAAATCCCACCACTACTGATAGTTATATGGTTTTCCTTATTTGCTTGTATCATCAGCTGTCGCCGTGACTTAGGTACCGACCTAGCTTTGTGTTCACAGCTGATTTCTAAATACTATTACGTTACGAGTATAGTGGGTCGCCGCAAACTTTGACCTTTTTCTTTCGATCTTTCTTATCACCCCGAAATTCTCATGGGAGCGAAGTTTGTTTATTTATACGCGCTAGTCTCTAGAACTAGCGGTCAGATCTGGTTGTGTATGATAGCCACGAAGATTGTAGGCAATCCGGAATTCTGAAATTCCCGCGAGAGCGGTGCCGCGGGGTACAGTCGGTAGGTACTACCCAAGTACCATTTTAGGTTTTAGAAAGATTTTAAAAAGGTTCTAGAACCTTTGTATGGAAATCTACTCGTAAGTCTTAATAGACTCAATAACATTATGTTAACCATATATTAACCTCCTGTGTGCAAAAAGGGCCCACGTTTTAGAACCTTTTCGAGAGCTACAGCAAAACCTATAGTTCTTATCAGAATACCTTAATTTAACGTTAATATAACCTTGTATGGACAGCTTTAAAAGTTATAAATTAATCTTGGATGTAACCAATGACAACTTAAAACCTTTTTGTTGGACTTGAATAAATGCCTTTTCAAGAATCCCGGGTTTTAAAATGTTTCTGTTTAAGATATTTTTACACAAAACACCAATCGTGGCTTTAAATACTTTATTTATAAATGGCGATTTCCTAGCTGTCATGTAACAAGTTTTAAAATGGCGAGATATGAGTGATGTATTCATAACCAAATAATTTGGAGCTTGTTGAAGTCAGGCAATATTATAAAAATACTGCGACTAGCACTTTATTGTGAAATGTTAGGATAATTGGCTGGTTATACGAGATGGGCCTTTCGAAATTTAAAAATTTTGAAGATATTTTAATGCAATCCGAGTATAAAATGAAGTGGTTGGTGGCAAATCGCATTGAAAATAAAACTTCTATTCAAAGAAAAAGCATTATATTATATATTAAATCGTACAGCATACGTTTCTTAATATTGCCTTTTGGATAAAATATTGCTTAATTTTTTTTAATTATTTCAGTAAAAAAGTATGGCTGTCATTGACAAATTACTAGAGAGCATTTTAATTAACCTTTTTAGGATTGTAACAACTACAAGCTTTTAATGTTTGCCGAATTAGGAGCTAAGGGTTATATCGCAGAGCTAGTTAAAACGACTAAGCTATTTTCGCAGCTCTAAGGTTATCGCCAGGAGTAGTTCAAAACTTACGAGTCGCGAAAACAACCGCTGAGCACATTTAGTTGCTTTTAAATTTGGTTGTAGAAGCCGAATGTGCCGGTTCATCTTGCAATAGCGTTGCCGGACTATCAATAGTTTGACTATCGATTGTTTGTTTGTTGAAAATATAAGTGTCATTAGTATCGATAGTATTGATACTATCGATAGTATTTATTAGAATACATCAATAGTATCGAAAAGCAATAAACGATAGTTTGGGTTATCATCAATAGTATTGCAAACTATTGGATATCGATGTTATCGATACTATAAATGTTATCGATACTATCGATGTTATGGATACTATCGATAGGCCTATCGATAGTGTGACTATTTTTCAAGTCGCAATACTATTGACAATACTATCGATAGTCAACACTATTGCTACAACACTATCTTGCAATCGATGCTGTTGCTTTAAAGTCGGGGAGACAACATACTTTTTAAGGATGCCTTTAAAGCTTTAGAATATTCTTGAAGGACTTTAATTATGCCTTCAGCTCATAAACAATATCTTATTGGTTTGGATTTTTACCAAGCAGTCAAAATTAGTTTGCCTGGACAACTAAATATAGCCTAAAGGTTTATAGTAAGTTTTAGAAATTACTTAAAGGCGAGTTCAACATTCCATAACTTTATAGTTATATCAAACCTAAAATTTAAACCTTTAGATCACAATTAAGCATAGTGCTAGCTTTTTCAGAACCTAATCAGGAGTCTACGACAACTATGAGATCCTAAGTCTTAATGCTCTTGAAACACGAGTCAAAATTACTTTAATTTAAACTCTTATCCGCGGCTTGAAGGTTGTAGTAATAAACAATTAGTTTTAAGACTTATTAATCACTAGCTTCTGCCCGCGGCTTCGCCCGCGTGAATTTCCCACGGGAACAGTGCTTTTTCCCGGGATAAAAAGTAGCCTATGTGCTATTCCAGGTTCCAAATTTCATCGAAATCCGTCCAGTAGATTTTGCGTGATTGAGTAACAAACATCCTCACAAACTCACATCCAAACTTTCGCATTTATAATATTAGTATGGATTCTCAAATACTTTTTAGTACCAGATAGCATAACAATAACCTTCTAACGACCATTTTCGAACCTAAAGGCATTTTTTACAACCTAGACCCGAATCAAATGTTACTTGGGTAAGTAAGTATCCTAACTAATAAATGCGAAAGTGAGTTTGTTGGTTTGTTTGTCTTCACGCTTCATCTACTGAACCAATCTTCCTGAAATTTCGCATACACATAGTTGGAAGTACGGAGAAGGACATAGGGTACCTTTCATCCCGGGAAAAAGCACTGTTCCCGTGGGAAATTCACGCGAGCGAAGCCGCGGGCGAAAGCTAGTCCTAACTAATATTATAAATGCGAAAGTGAGTTTGTTTGTTTGTTTGTTTGTTACCTCTTCACGCTTTATCTACTGAACCAATCTTCCTGAAATTTCGAATACACATAGCTGGAAGTACGGAGAAGGACATATGGTACCTTTCATCCCGGGAAAAAGCACTGTTTCCGTGGGAAATTCACGCGGGCGAAGCCGCGGGCGAAAGCTAGTATCAAATAAAAAAAGAAAAAGAAAAAAGAAAAATAAATAATGATAAAATTATAATGTTTGGTAAATAAGTAGGTAAAAAAATCCTCTTCCGTGAGAGAAGTGGTGACACCAAATGATACATTACCTGAAAGGCGTGTGCGCAAATCAGACACCCACAAAAATTTCATTGTTGGCATTCTACATCAAATTGTACTAATATTGTGTTATTTTTACGTTTGAATCACGAGACAGGGCAAAGCGCTAATTGGCGCCACGCTTAGAGTAGAGCATCCAACCACGAGACGGTGGTGACGCCATTTTGCGATAAATATCTCTTGTCCGAGATGTTTGATGCTACTGCCCGGTCAAGTTTATGCCTCGTAATGTAACTAACGCCATCGACACGAAGTGCGACCGGGAGGTAGCATAAAACATGTTGCAAGCCTTGGTGTGAACGAGGGGTTAGACGACGATTAGACCACTGTGCAGAACAACTACGCTCTGCTACCAGAAAATGTGGCAGAGAGAATCCGGACAAACGAAGCGGCGGGAAGAATTCGGTACCGGAACTTCACCGGGAAAAAACCACCGGTAAAAATAAGTACCGGGAAAAAATCTCCACGCGGCACCACGTTTGCCCGACTAAAACCTAACTAACTTAACGCAGTCTGCTACCACCGTAGCTTATGAAGGGAGCTACAGGGCCCTATATAATAACCTAACCTATAAATTAATTACAATGGAAAACCACTTACCAAGCTAAATCTTCTTTCTCTTCGGATCCAAACTTGAGTGTCTTCGGGAAGGGGGAATTCCTAATCACCCTACCTAACCCATGAGATCTCAATTCCCCAGAACACATAAATAGATTTCTTCCCGAAATCGGCTCGGCAACAGATAGATGTGAGCGAGCAGCCACGCGTCACATCCCACAGGAGAAAGTCACAATGACGGGCACACAAACACAAAGTTCAATAGTTATTTAACAAACAGGAAATTCACAAATACAACTCAAGCTAATTAGCCATCAAAGAACGCGGGACCTCTCGCGTATTAAAAATCAAACCGATATCGCATAGGACAATGGCGACCGTCCGCGAGCCATCTTACACGCGAGCAATGTGAGAACCCCAAAACGCCTGGCGGCGATAACAGGAAACGCCTGCGTTTAGTTTTACCCAATATATTACAAACATCCCCCCGTCCCGGTCTGAGAAGCAGACCGCTAGCTTACTCTACGGGAAGGCGGGCGAGAGAGGTCACACCTCTCCTTAAAATCGAACCGTCGACCAACACCTCAGCCACACGCGGAGTGCCATCTCCGCCAAGAATCAAACGTAATATGCGAGCTCGTCGCCAAAGCAATGAGGGCAAATTTGCCTCTTTTAACAATACTAAATCACCCTCCCTGGGAGGCTCAGTCCTGTCTGTCCACTTCACTCTTTGCTGCAGCAAATGCAAATATTCAAGCGACCAGCGACGCCAAAAGTCCTGGCTCATTTGCTGCAACATTTGAAAACGCGACAACCGATATACGCGTTCGTCCTTCCACGGGTATTCGGGCAGGGCATTCAACGGCCCTCCCACCAAAAAATGACCAGGGGTGAGAGCTTCCAAGTCATTTGGATCTGGAGATAGCGGACAGAGAGGACGAGAGTTGAGGACCGCCTCAACTTTACAAAACACTGTGGCCAGCTCTTCAAAAGTTAGAGCCGTTTCTCCGATAATGCGGCGGAGGTGGGTCTTTGCGGATTTCACAGCCGCTTCAAAATCCCTCCCCAATGGGGGCAACTTGGGGGACTAAACTTCCAGGTTATTCCCCTTTGGGCAGCAATTTGACTTAAACTAGTACAATTTTTATCAATAAACACAGAAACATCCTTAAGATAATTTACAGTTTCCTTTATAGTTTGTGCCATTGTCAGACCTAATAAGGGAAGGTAGACCTCGACGCGAAACAAAGCGATCCAACGCGGCGACGAAGGCCTCCGTAGTCAGAGCCGATACCACCTCCAAATGGACAGCCTTGGTGGCCAAACAAACAAATACACACAAATAGCCCTTCACAATACGGGCATTACGAAAGGGAGAAGCCTTGATCGAAAAGGGACCGGCAAAATCGGTTCCAACGCCGTCAAACGGTCTCGAAGGTCGGATTCGATCAGCGGGCAAATCACCCATCTGTGGTTGCATCGTGGATGCCTTCAACCTATAACATGCAATACATCGAAACAGGACACTACGGATTGCTCTTCGGGCAGACAAAATCCAAAAACTCGCGTTGCAAAATAGCCAACAAAGCATTGCACCCAGCATGGGCGTTACGAATGTGTCGATCAGACACCAAAAGCTGCACCAAGGGTCCGCCCTTGGGCAACAACAGAGGATGGCGAGTCTCATATGGAAGATCCGCCTTCCGGAGCCTGCCTCCAACCCGAAGAAGCCCATCCGAGTCGATGTACGGGTTCAAACGAGCGACCGCGCCCTTCAACTTAGCGCGTCCGTCGCGCAAAATACGAAGCTCTGACTCAAACCGTCCGGTCTGCACGACACGGACCCAATGCAACAATGCGCTCCGGCGCTCTTCTGCACCTGCAATCGGCTCCAACCGCTTTGCCTGTGGGTTTCTACAATTATGTATGAAACGCTTAATCCAACTGGTAACACCCAGAAGCTTATCCAAGCTACTATACCGAGCAAGTAGCCAATCCGGCTCCGACGTCGTCTCAGCGACTACAGCATGTACACGGAGCCCAGTCAAACTAAAAGAAGTAACATCTGTCTGACAGACAGGCCAAGAAGTTTCTGATCCCATCAGCCACTCTGGACCCCACCAGAGCGGGTGTGACACCAATTCTGGTGCCGTACAACCTCGGGAAGCACAGTCCGCTGGGTTAAGCTCTCCCGGCACATGTCTCCATGTTATATCGATTCCGATATTCTGGATTTGGGAAACCCGATTTCCCACAAAACCTCCAAGGTATGTGGGGCCGCGCGCAACCATGCAAGCGCGACCTGGCTATCCGACCAGGCGAAGATGTCCCGTATCTCGACCGTGGCCGCCAGCTCACATGCAACGTGATGCAACAATTTAGAGAGAAGGTGAGATCCACTCAACTCAAGCTTGGGAATAGTCAGCCTAGTCCTGATGGGGGCGACCTTGCTCTTCCCTAACAAAAGCGAGACATTGACCCGGCCATCGGCGTCAACTGTCCGCATATAGACTGACGCGGCGTAGCCTCGCTCCGACGCGTCACAAAAGCCATGCAGGCTGGCTCGATATTTCCCGGGGGCAATATTCGACGAGGCAAGGCAATCCGATTGACTTCCTTAATCGATGAAAACAACTCGAGCCAATCATCCAATGGAGAGCCAAACAGCGGCTCGTCCCACGAGACGCCCAAAGTCCAAAGTCTCTGAAGAAGACACTTTTGCAGAGAATATCACTGGACTGATCCAACCGCTTGGATCAAACATACGAGCTATTACGGACAACACCGTTCTCTTTAGTCCAGACTTTTGGTATTTCCAAGTCCACTTGGAATGTGAAAATATCGGTTAGCGGCTGGTACTGCATGCCCAGCACCGCTATCCTGTTGGGATCATCCACATCCTCAAACAGGTGAGGGTTCTGTTGGTGATCCTCCGGGATCCCTTCTAGAACTCTAGGCTCATTGGACAACCACTTACGTAGCTCGTAGCCACCCGTTTTCAATATTTCAATCAATTCATCCCGCAGTAGGAGGGCCTCCTCAATACTTTGGGCTCCGGTGCACACGTCATCAACATACAAGTCACGTGACAGCACGGGAAGCCCCACGGGGAAAGCGGATCCGTTCCCGCTCTGCCAATTCAAGCAATGATCTGATGGCGATATAGGGACTAGATTTCAAACCATACGTGTTTGTGTTGAGTTCATACACCGTCACAGGATCCTCAGGGCGCTCACGCCAGAGTATCAACTGGAATCGCCTGTCCTCAGGATGTATGACTGTCTGGCGGAACATCATCCGGATGTCCGCGCCAAAAACCACTTGATGTCTTCTAAAGTTCAAGATGATGTCAATTATGTCCCTATGCAATTTGGGACCTGAATGCAAACATAGATTCAACGAAACTCCGTTCGAAGTGGGTGCGGACCCATCGAAGACGGTCCTCAATTTGCCTGTTGAGGCCTTCACCACCGCGTGGTGGGGCAAAAAGTAATGCTCAGTTGAGCTCCAATCAACTCGGGCCGGAGACATGTGACCCAAATCCTCGTACTCGCGCATAAATTCAATATATTTATCGCGAAGTACGTGGTCACGCTGCATACGTCGCTCCATGGACAGCAGTCGTTTCTCCGCAAGCGCCCTACTTTGCCCTAGGCTAGGACGAGAGGCAACAAAGGGTAACCTAGTTACAAACCGACCGGAGGGCAACCTCTCCGTGGTCGATCGAAAAAGGGCTTCGCACTCAGCGTGTTCCGGATCCATCCTGGAACTCATAGGTGGCTCCTCCACCTCCCAAAACCTTTGCATGGTCTTGGCCAAGGACGCAGATGCGACAACCGGTGGCTCCTCCGCGGTGCCACTATCAAACACAGGGCCCATCAGGGCAAAACCAAAAATCGTAGACACTGCCATCAGTGAAGACGAACCCAGAGCCTTCTGTGTACCCAACAAAATCCAACCCAATACGTCCGAGCCCAGGAGCAAGTCCACTGGGCCGGGATGAAAGACAAAGGGGTCGGCCAAATCCAGACCCGAAACCAAAGACAACACACCCGGCGGTATGTCTGTCGAGGGGTGCCAACCCGCAATGGTATCCATTACCATAGCCGAAGTCGTGATCCTCATTGTGGAGGACTTCAGCGAAGAAAAGGTGACAAGTGTCTGGCCCGTCAGACACTTCACTTGTATGCCACCAACTCCAAGAAGTGGCACAGGCGAGTCTTCCACGACTAAACCTAACTGGCGTGCCACTCGAGTGGTAACCAAACTGCTTTGAGCCCCTGAGTCCAACAGAGCTCTCAAATTAATGGCTTCCCCCACGACCCCATACGCGGACCACCGCGGTAGGGAGCAGAACCGTCCGCGGCTCTGTCCCAGCAAGGGAGCAAGCTAGTTACGGGCTCCCCACTCTCTCCAAACCAGGGGGCGCCACTGACCCGGATAATATGTCGGGCGAGTGCACATCCCCATCTGAGGGGGCATAACCCGCGGCCCGGCCATACCTATGGTACGGCGGGTGGTACTCCAGCCGTGGGTACTCGTGCAGCGGTGGAGAAAACCGCTGCGGCTGCATGTGTTGGGCATTGGTAACCCGCGTGGAGGGGGGTGTCCCCACTCTCACGTCCGATCTAGGGCCCCCGCCCATGGGGGCCCTATCCGGGGCCTGGCCAGCCACATACTGGCCACGACCTTGGGGCGCGTGGTCCCGGTCCGCCAAGACCCGCGCCGGTACGCGACCCCCTCCCGAGGGGGGGTGCGACGAGCGAAGCCGCGTCCTCCTTCCGATGGTGGCGGGCTTCGCGCAGGAGCGCCCCCGCCCATAGGGGACCCCTGCCTCAACAACCGGGGGCCATCCCCGTTTCGGTTCATGCAGAGCATCACGTGGTGCAGCCCACGGCATGCACTGCATGGTATGGCATTGGGACAGTCACGTGCATAGTGACTGCCCAAACAATAAAAGCAAAGTTCATGCCGCTTTGCCATGCGGCGCCTATCTTGTACTGGCAGTCTCTGCCAGTCCCTGCATTGCAGCAGGCTGTGGCCCATCCGGCCACATTGCAGGCAGTCCGCGTCCCTCGCGACTGCTGCCGTGTGTGCAACCCGCACACCAGCTCCACGCGGTGGCGGTTGCCGTCCCTGTTGGGGCTTCCCTCGCCATGAGGGTTCCAAGGGCCTACGTTCAGGCGCTCTGGATGGCGCTGAGTCCGTCATGGTCTTCTCAGCAGCCCGTGCCTCAAACTCCAAAAACTTCACCAAGTCAGTGACTGTTGGTAGGGTGGTGCTATCCCGTTCCGCATTCTCGCGCTCAAATCGCGAGCGGATGTCATTGGGTAATTTGCCCAATACAATGTGCACCAGCAAAAAGGACCATTGGTCCACCGGCAGCCCCAGTGTGCGGAGCGCGTTACAGGCCACTGTAACGGGCGTGAGCAACTGCAGGCGCAACTGTGCCCTGTTGGCCACCTTGGGCAGGGCCATCAACTGTGCGGCGTGCGCATCCGCTAACAAACGTAAATTTTGGTAGCGGGAGTTCAATAACTCCCAAGCCGTATCGTACTGGTCGTCCTCCACCCGGAGGTGCTGGATGAGCGACCGCGCTTCACCCTCAAGAGTGGAGAGGAGGTAGGCCATCTTCTGGGCCTTCGACAAATCCTGTCGTGCTACGACCAGGGACTCAAACATATTTTTATAAGCCACCCACTCCTCCATCCTACCCCCAAAGTGGGACAGCTGAAGGGTGGGGAGCCGACCAGTAACCGCTGGTCCTTCCTGTCTAACAGGTGTGCGAGGGGCTGGTCCGCCAGCCTGTCTCGCCCTTATTGCGGCCGCCGCCTCCACGATGTCATCGTGCAGACTCAGGATCTGGTCCAGGTCCGCCACGTGACCTGCGTAGACCTCCGGGGTAAGGTCGGCTTCGGTAAGCGCCGCCATGGCCGCTTCCGCGTTGTTCAATCGTGAGCGGAGCTGATCCGCTCTTTCCAGTATAGCGGCCTCCCTGTCCTTCCGGGACAGGAGTCCACCGGCCGTCACAAACCATCTCAATTCGTTGGCGAGTGTCGCCTTAGCATTGGAGGCCTTCGCCATCGCGTCAAGTCACAAACAAAAAATAACAAAAGGTAAATAAAAAACAACAAAATCAAACAACTACACGAAGAACCGCGGTAGGTATGAGAATGGCACAAACCCGGAACGCACGGTACAAACCGCAAACAAATACAAAAAAGGTTACAAATATTCTTATGCAAACAAACTAAGAAAAATCTAATAATTTTTACAAACAATTAATTATTTTTTACAAACGAACAAATAGAGGGTAGATAAACTACGCTCTGCTACCAGAAAATGTGCAGAACAACTACGCTCTGCTACCAGAAAATGTGGCAGAGAGAATCCGGACAAACGAAGCGGCGGGAAGAATTCGGTACCGGAACTTCACCGGGAAAAAACCACCGGTAAAAATAAGTACCGGGAAAAAATCTCCACGCGGCACCACGTTTGCCCGACTAAAACCTAACTAACTTAACGCAGTCTGCTACCACCGTAGCTTATGAAGGGAGCTACAGGGCCCTATATAATAACCTAACCTATAAATTAATTACAATGGAAAACCACTTACCAAGCTAAATCTTCTTTCTCTTCGGATCCAAACTTGAGTGTCTTCGGGAAGGGGGAATTCCTAATCACCCTACCTAACCCATGAGATCTCAATTCCCCAGAACACATAAATAGATTTCTTCCCGAAATCGGCTCGGCAACAGATAGATGTGAGCGAGCAGCCACGCGTCACATCCCACAGGAGAAAGTCACAATGACGGGCACACAAACACAAAGTTCAATAGTTATTTAACAAACAGGAAATTCACAAATACAACTCAAGCTAATTAGCCATCAAAGAACGCGGGACCTCTCGCGTATTAAAAAATCAAACCGATATCGCATAGGACAATGGCGACCGTCCGCGAGCCATCTTACACGCGAGCAATGTGAGAACCCCAAAACGCCTGGCGGCGATAACAGGAAACGCCTGCGTTTAGTTTTACCCAATATATTACAAACAACCACTATAATCAATCAAGCGGCGGTGCGGTGGTCGAGTGAGACGCCTGCAACTGAAAAGTCGCAATTTCGAATCCTAATGCTACTAATACACCTACCTCGGTTTTGTCGAAGTTATTTTAAATCACAAAAAAAACCGGCCAAGTGATAGTCAAACTCGCGCACTGAGCGTTCCGTACACGCGAAGCATCTCACATTATCAGTGCAAAATTAAGTTACACATTTTTTTCAGACTTCTAACAACATTTTTACAATTTTCAGATTTATTCCTGTATAAGTACTGTTAGACCTTGCTTTTTGCCAAATTTCATAATTTTATGTCAACGGAAAGTACCCCATAGGTTATGATTGCTGCCCGAAATCGCAAAATATGCGAAAAACGCAACATTTACGGTAATATCTCTTGATCACATTGACGTATAATTATGGTTATTTTTTTGCAGAAAGAGACCATGGATCCGAGTATTCGATATTCATTTCAACTTGATATCTTTAAGCGTTCATTAGAAAAAAAAATTTGACAATCAGACAACAAAGTGATCTTATAAGGGTTCCATTTTTACCTTTTGAGATATGGAATCCTAAAAATAATGTTTCATCTTCTTCTTCTTATCGAGTGTGTTATTACTAACAATGTTTCTATGATTTGAATATTTGTAATCACAAATTTTAAGAGCTAGCACATTTTTTTTGGGTCACATAGTCAATGACTTAGTTTTGACATTTCTGTCTGTCAGTTTGTGTGAAAAATGTGTGGATCTACAAAATATCATAATTGGTAGGTAGTAGTGGGAAACACAATATTTAAACTTCAATATTTTTTGAGAAGTTTTATTTGAGTTTGCATTCTACAATTTATTTTTAAGAATATGCTTCGGCCTTGACTAAAGACTGAATTCTTTTTAATCACTGTCAAGGTTAAATTAATTGAAATGACTGTATAAGTGTTAACCAACTCTATAATCTATGCTTTTATAGGTATCTGAAGAGTGTGGTTTCAATGCATTGTCTGACTGGATTCGGAATGAAAAAATATTTTTGTGTTTAAAAACCTAAAATTTTCTTTCGAAAAATATTTATTGTGAGCCTTCACATTAAATATTACAAGAGGTTACTAAACTTTTAAAACTTATCACAACTGATTGCAACTCAAAAATACTAAAATGTAAATAAAATGAAAAATCTTAAAATAAAATAGACATATTTCAAAAGCGAGGCACTTACTAGAGGTAATTTCAAGAGTATGTAATTGTTTTTTCTAAGAAGATGCAATTGTTTTTTTTTGTTTTCTTTCTATATCCCTACAACTACAACTCAACTTAGTTTAAATATATGTGGTTCCAAATGTCACCCAAAATCTACAGGGACTTGCAGAATTATCAGTCCTGCAGGGCATTGCGCTGCAGCTTTATGCTGAGCAAGGTCCTATTGGCATCCACTGCGACACCTACTATATAAAAGGTTATTAATAAGTTGTTGTTTTGTGTCTACCTTGTCGCAGTTTGTGTTTAGTCAATAATTTAATTTTCTTTCTTTCCTGTAAAATTTCTAGAAACGGTGCAGCCAGATAGTGGATTTTTGACTAGCTAAAATAAATAATGTTGTGGTACTGTTAGCTATTTTTAACAGAACTCAATGTTCCGCGGGATACATTCCTGTGGGCAATTTATTGAAATCCTTCAACCCGTTTGGCATATTTAACAAACAAACAAACCAACATCTATACTTCAAGGCTAATTGTATTAAAAGGAAGATCAGTAACGCTCCTAATAAGATGAAAGAAACCTGGAGCATTATAAATAAAGAGACAGGCAAATTTAAATTGAAAGAAAATATTAAGGAAATTAAACATAATGACAAGAAAATTACTTCTACACAAGAAATAGTAAATGTTTTTGAAAATTACTTTACAAACATACCTTTAGAATTAACCTCTAGTATAAATTCATGCCCTCAAAATGCCGAATCCCTACTTAAAAGTAATGTCACCACTTGCACCTCTAAATTTGAATTCTCGCATATTGACCCTAGTGATATAATTAAAACTTTTAAAGAACTTAACATTAAAAAGTCTGAGGATCACTGGGGTATGTCTGTTAGCATAATTTACCATATAATAAATATCATAGCTGTCGACTTAGCTTATATATTTAATGAATGTGTTGACCAAGGCATTTTTCCAAATTTAATGAAACTTAGCAAATTAATTCCACTGTTTAAAAAAGGTGAAAAATCAGAGCCTGGCAACTATAGGCCTATATCTATTTTGCCAGTCTTGAGTAAAGTATTTGAAAAGATTATGCTTAGTCAAATGCAACAGTACTTTAATATCCACAATCTATTTCACGGCCAACAATTTGGATTTACTAGTGGTAAATGCACAACTGATGCGGGAGTGGATTTGGTTACTCATATCTTCAATGCATGGGAAGATTCACATGATGCAATTGGAGCGTTTTGTGATTTATCTAAGGCGTTTGACTGTGTTGACCATGAGACTCTCTTGCTCAAGCTCTCTCAGTACGGTTTTGACACTAAATCAATAGAACTAATAAAATCTTATTTAAGTGATAGGCTGCAGACTGTAGACCTAAATAACGTAAAATCTAAAGGATCAAAAGTTATGATTGGCGTACCTCAAGGTTCAATTTTAGGACCTTTCCTTTTTTAGTCTATGTCAACGACCTGCCTTATATGGTTGAGAAGCAGGCTAGTATAGTGTTGTTTGCTGATGACACGTCTTTAATTTTTAAGACTGACCGCCATAGCGAAAATGTGGATGCTGTGAACAGCACTTTGTCTGCCATATCAGACTGGTTTTCTGCTAATAACCTGATGCTTAATGCAAGTAAGACCCATTGCATTAAATTTACGCTTCCTAATGTTAGGCAGGCCCATGTTGATATCAATATAAATAGTAATAAGTTAGAGTTCATTGAAAGTACCACATTTTTAGGAATAACATTAGATTCTAAATTACAATGGGGTGCTCACATTTCTAATTTGTCTAAAAAACTGAGCTTCGCGGCTTATGCTGTAAGACGAATCAGACAACTGACGGACGTGGCAACTGCTAGGTTGGTTTATTTTAGTTATTTCCATAGCCTAATGTCGTATGGCCTATTACTTTGGGGAGCAGCAGCCGACATACAAACAATTTTTATACTTCAAAAAAGAGCGATTCGTTTTATTTACAGATTAAGAAAAAGAGATTCACTCAGAGATTTCTTCAAAGATATAGATATTTTAACCTTACCATCCCAATATATTTTTGATAACATTATGCATGTTAGGAAAAATATTTCGTCTTTCAAAAAAGTTTGTGATGTCACAGATATATCCCTGCGAAACAAACATAACTTGTACGTTCCAGGGCACAGACTCGCTAGGGTTAGGAAATAATTTGTGGGAAACTGTATACGCTATTATAATAAAATACCAAAATCTGTCCTTGATATGCCTGACAAGAAATTTAAACATTATATTAAGGAGACACTTTGTAAGAAGGCATATTATACGACGGATGATTATGTAAATGACAAAAATGCGTGGCCCGAGCCTGGTACAGTGACCTCCTAAGACTGTCATATTACTCTCTAGGTACATTGTGTACTTTTACTTTTTCAATGACATTTTATTAATTTATAATTTTTATTTTTATTAATTTATAAATTTGACATTTAATATATATATTCAATGTATATTCGTCCACCTATACAGTTATTTAATTGTAAGACATATGTTGTAAAGTGACGTCTTTGGAGAAAATGCAGCAGTGGAGTTTGTTGCGCCGCCTCTTCTCCACTTGCGCTTTGGAGGCGGTGGTAAACTTAGCTTTAAGTAATTTTATGACGTCAACTAACTAAAAAACAAGAAAGTGACGATTTATAAGTGCTATTTTTAAGCCAATATGAATAAAAAATTATTGACTTTGACTATGACTTGACTTGACTTAAAAATATTAATTTAACATGTGTTAAACACAAAATATACTTCTATTTGCCTATTTTAGTAGATACATTTACAGTTGTATGAATTCATTGGTTCATTCATGGTCATATAGTTCATTTCATTTTATACTAACAATAGTGGCAATAACGGCAAGAATGTATGCAATGGTAAAGTGTAATGACAATGTTATCTTGACTTCAGTGAAGGAAATAAATGGTAAGCAATTTGGTATTTAACAGAGCCATTGATGAATCATTGATAAGAAGAGAAAAAAATAAAAACATTTATTCAAGTGGGATTGTTCTCTCTCACAAACACATAACACTGCTTACAGCCAGACAGGCTGGTCACAAGATTCCACATAGAATAAATGAATGAAATAAAAAAGTGGGATTGTTACGCATGAATAAGTTTGTTTTTATATAATTTCTATGCTTGTGTTTTTTTTATATTTAACCATTACATGCTCTCAGAAGTCAAATAAATTAAGAAATAGAAACTTTGCTGATAGATGTTTGTATCCCAAAAAGCCAATAGAATAATCATATCATAGAACAAATAAAACAATTCACTTGTTATCTTTGAGAAATATGACTCCTTACTTATCCTTATGTAAAGTAGAGTGATCTCATACACTCATATCAAGTTTCCATCAAAATTGAAATATGCAGTGATCTCGATGGCAGTGATATTAAAGACTGTAAATTACGTCAACACCAAGAATTATAAATTAACCAAAAACCTTAAATAGCACACAATTTATTGATGTCAACGGCCCTAGATGGCATAGTTTATGAGTTCCATAAATCGATCTATAGGCTGCGTTAAATAAGCAATCGCGGTCAAAACAAACGGTCGACCAGGAAACACGGTAGGTAACCCTGACGACGACCTTGGTAATTAGCGCGTCAACTTACCTTGGCTAGCTTTTCCACAGGTACCATCGATGGGGGAGGCTTATCTGACTTCTCCAGCCCTTGCAGGTCACCACCTGAGCCCGAGCGAGACCCAGAGCCTCGTTGAGAGCCCCCTCGTGGAGTACTTGCCCCGCTACCACTATTTGTTTTCTCCTCGCTCCCCTTCTCGTGACTATGATGGCTCCCCATTATTCCTTCTCACACCACACCAAGTAATGAACTAAATAACTCCGTCAAACAAGAAAAAAAAAACACTTTGATATCGAACCGTATGGTGAAAAAATCGCAAAATAGATTTTAGATGTCAATGATCAACTCGCGTAATAGCAGTTTTGTTTGAGTTTTGACGTCACACACCCAGTGTTACCATTACAGATTTGTATTTCGCTCCTTTTCGTTCACTAAAATAGGTAGGTAAGAAAAAGGTATTTCCCATTCACAGACAGAGCAAAAACAAGGGTATTATTTCATTAATTCTATCTACTATTCAAAGTAATGTTTATTCGCTACGGAGTCGTAACAAAGCGAGCACTTGAATCTTTCCTTCCAGTACTTAAATATATTGAATGGGTGGGTGGAGATATTTTTTATATCATCAAATACAACATATGACAAAAACAATATCTCCCTGTGCATAAGGTAATATGATGATACTGGCAAGTCTTATGTTTGATCAGCTGTCACTTGGTCCCTTGACATATGACAGTTGACAGTCAAGGCTATGTTTGACATTGTTATTTTTATTTATGGCAAAGGCCAAAAAGTAGCAGGTTTCATTCTCCCCTCTCTCTATACCTATAATCGAATCGAAAGATTTCTTCTACAAATCACCCCAGATGATCACCTCCTCATAGCCGATAGTTTCTAGTTTCTAGCTTATATTTAACTAGCTTTTGTAAGCGGCTTTGCACACATTAATTTCCTACGGGAACAGTGCTTTTTCCTGGAATGAAAGGTACCCATGTCCTTCGGAGTACTTGTAACTATTCTATGTGTATGCGAAGGAAGATTGGTTCAGTAGATAAAGCGTGAAGAGAACACAAACAAACTCTATTTCGCATTTATAATATTATTGGGATTGGGATGGGATATATTTGGCATCAAGAGGGGAATAAAAAACAGGATTAGCAGATTTTGGGCAAAAAATGAACAATATAGAAATAAACTTGTCACAAAATAGTTATTTTAACAACTCTGATCTTAATTTGACATGGACCTACTGTTGTGGAAACTCCCTCCACAGTAGATAGCAGTCTGGCTGGGGGACACGTGCCCCCGTGCCCTCCCCCCGCCCTTCAATTCGCTACTGGTTTCCAGAGGTTTTACTCCATCCAAATCCATCCAGTAAATTTTGCGTGATTGAGTAGGTAATAGGTATAACAAACAACTAAACTCACAAACTTTCGCATTTTTCAATATAATAGGACTAGGTACTAAGAAATAGGATGTATCATGTAAAGTAATATGATGCACTCGAGGTAATGACCTCTATGTTTAGGGTTCTGTGCCTCAAAAGGCATAAAGGGAACCCTTATAAGATCACTTTGTTTAAAAAAAAACGCACCGCAAACTCCGAAACACATTTGAACTCTGACGACTTGGATTTAATATGCGTCTTGTATTTTGAAATGTCATACACAACACGTTTAACCAATTATGAAACAACGATTCTGATCTTTTGACTTTTTTGTAATGTAGCTCATACATACCTAAACGGATTTTGGATTATTAATTTTAATCAGCTTTTGCCCGCGGCTTCGCCGTGTTTTTTCTCCCCTTCCCCCTCCGTTGGGATGGAATTTCCAAAATTAGTGTGTTGTAAATACCACACGATAGGTCGCGGGATGCGCATGGATGCGGGCAGCGCAGGACCGATCGTTATGGAAATCCTTGGGGGAGGCCTTTGTCCAGCAGTGGACGTCTTTTGGCTGAGAGGAGTGAGAACTTCGTCAAGGCGAGGGGCTTGTACAATTATGTATTCTGTGGGCGAAGTTCCTTCGTCAACACGTGTCGAACTCACTCGAACAAGCGTTACACAAGCGAGCGTTTAGGCTCAATTCAATACGCCTAAAACGATCCAAACCATCGAAACTACCACCAAAAAGTCGTCCACTTATTTTTATATTATTTTAATGCTACTAGTTAGGTACTTAGTATTATAATTGCGAGTGAAGTGAGTATTGTTACTCAATCATGCTAAATGTTCTGGACGGATTTTGATGTTTGGAAGGGTACAGAAATACTCGGAATAACGCGACATAGGGTACTTATTCCGAAATTCCCATGGCAGCGAAGGCCCGGGGCGTAGCGCATCACCTACAGATACCTAAATGCCTATGTGCTGACGAAATTACTTATGCATTGTCACTTTCAGTATGTTTGTAAGTAATTTTTCAAAATTAAAATTCAGTTTAGTGAAACATCAACATATTGTGACAAAACATTTACTTACTTTAGGTATGTGTCGACATTTTACAAGACTATGTAACGCCAGTGCCTGTTGAGCATTCAGTGGGGAATTTAGTTTGTAAAAATATAGTTAATCTAGTGTTCCAAATGGATAGAAAATGGCTGTGTTTCGTGGTTGTGATGGTAGGAGCAGTGGCCGCAGGGCCAAGTAAGTAATACAATCAATACCAGCCTCGCCACCATCCCTGGAATTTCGAGCTAATAGTGTCCTGTGTTACTCCAGGTTTCATTGGTTCTACCTGGGTACCAAACATCGAAATCCGTCCAGAAGCTTTTGCGTGAAAGAGTAAAAACATCCAAACAAATTAGGATGGAAGTCATCCTAATTTATGTTTACGTTTGCTTCACACGAGGACATTTTTCCGCAATTAGGCCTCCAGTAATCCATGGGCCGAAACTTCACTCGAGCCAGCCCAGCTGCTTTAGGAAGCGAAGAACCGCCGATGGAGTACGGCAGGCTCGTTCATGGTCCCTGGATTATTATTTATTTATTATTATTTACTATAGGTATGGGGACGCCGCACAAAGCGAAATATTCGTAATCTAGCCGGACAAAATTATATTTTTCACTTATCGTCTAGAAGTCAAATAGCTGTTTACATATAAAGTAGACATATCCTATCACAAGACACTAACATTCATTTTTAGGTAGAGGCGCTCAATAATAAGAAATAAGTCTGAACATATGGGTACTCGCATTTTGGCGATTAATTGTTTTAAGCGACCGCGCCATTCCTTTGAGTTGTGTACGTAAGTTAGCAGTGATTGTGAGTTGTAATTGTGATTTTTGAGTCATCAAGGTGAGTATAAATACTTTTCTTTAATATTATTTTCTTAAACATTGTTGTGAGTATCATTAGACAAGAGGTAATTATACAGTAAAAAAAAAGAAGAAAAATGTGTTTGTACTTTAGTTTTAGTATATTATATCGACGTATACCAATCTCGTATTACATTATTTTGGAAGACTAACATGCTGGCTTTATGATCAAAGTGTATTTACTGGCGAATTCATGCGACACTCATACAAGTTATAAGTATATTTTTTCAGTATCATTACGTCAATTTCACGTCGAGAGTTATTCGACATTTGGTGAGCTAATTTAAAAGAAACAAGACTATATGCTTTAATAAGCTATATTTTGCAATAATTTGGTGTTCCGTCTTTTACGGAAGATACCACGAAAAAATTGATAGTTAAAATTAGGAGCATCTGTCACAAAATCGAGCAAAAATCGAGGAGACACTAACATTGTTTTTAAAAGCAAACTCTACGTGATTGGAAGATAAAATATTATTTCCTGATTTTGTCACAGCAGCTATCGAAGGTGATTTACTACATGAAACGAGGAGGGGCCCGAAAGACCAAAAATACATTAGATGCTCCAGTCTTAAGAACAAAATACGACGAATTCGACATTTACTGGTTGCATCAAGAAGGAGTTATCAATGGCGACTGAAATAAAGCTTAGCAGTGAGGGGCAGAGATTCGGCAGCAATCGTGAAAGAGCTTTGTCTTGCTTCACCTAAAAGAGGTACCTGCGTTTAAAAAGCGCGGAAAAGTTTGGCATGTCCTAAAAAGGCGGAAGATCAAGTTTTCTCACTAATGATCGATGCCAATCTGTTGACACATCAATATAATGTGATACGAGACTAAGCAAATAAATTAATAAATAAGTAATTGTAACTGAGTGAAGTGTAATTTTAAACAAGTTATTTTATGTTGTTGTATTTCCTATTCAATTCTTTTTCAATTACAAAATATTTCAATAATCAGTCATCATCATAATTTTTATGTTGCCTTTCCTAACAATAGGTACATATAATAATACAGTAACTGGTCTGTGTCTGTACATAGGAAATATTTACGAAGAAAAACTATGAGGGATTTTTATAGGGCCAATAGAAACCAAAATCTTTTTCAATTTTTGTCTGTTTATGTTTATACGTAAAAACTACTGGACTAAATTAGTTTTTATGTTTATACGCAAAAACTACTGGACTAAATTTGAAGTAGTTTTCACTGTAGTATAGAAGGCCTAACATAAAATCTGGCGTAGGTTTCATTTTGATTCGTCGTCGCTTAGAACTTGAGATATTAACTTTAGTAAATTGCGCGTGGACGAAGTAGCGGGCAAAAGCTAGTTGTACATAATAGACGTTTAAAATCTTGGCACAGTGTCTTTATATTCCATCTTAGAGCACGCCACTTCATATTTAATGGGTATTATAATTTTGTCCAGCTAGATTTCAAAAATATCACACTGTGCGCCGGCGCGAGCACCAGACGGCGATCAGTCCACTTATGCTAGGACCATTTCACCCAATTCCCCGAGACCAATATAGGGTTTTGAGCTACCCGGTAACTCACGTTGGTGGCGACCCACTGAATCTACCTGTTACTTTGCAGAATTTTAACAACTGCCCTATTGTAATATCGCTATACGAAATTAGAATGGCTCTCAAACAGTTAAAAAACAATAAGGCACCGGGTGATGATGGAATCACGGCTGAGCTTCTGAAAGCAGGTGGAACACCGGTATTAAAAGCTCTTCAGAAGCTATTCGATTCCGTCATACTCGAGGGACAAACGCCTACGGCATGGCACAGAAGTGTGGTGGTACTTTTCTTCAAAAAAGGCGACAAAACCTTATTGAAGAATTATAGGCCTATCTCACTTCTGAGCCATGTCTACAAACTGTTTTCGAGAGTCATTACGAATCGTCTCGCTCGCAGGTTCGACGACTTCCAGCCTCCCGAACAAGCCGGTTTCCGAAAAGGCTTTAGTACCGTAGACCACTTACATACGCTGCGGCAGATTATACAGAAGACTGAGGAGTATAATCAGCCCTTATGCTTGGCGTTTGTGGACTACGAGAAAGCCTTCGATTCGATCGAGACCTGGGCTGTGCTACAGTCTCTCCAACGGTGCCAAATTGACTATCGATATATCGAAGCGCTGAAGTGTTTGTACGAAAACGCCACCATGTCGGTCCGTCTCCAGGATCAAGGCTCGAAACCTATCCAGTTGAAGCGAGGGGTGAGACAGGGAGACGTTATTTCTCCGAAACTGTTCACCGCCGCCCTGGAAGATGTCTTCAAGCTTCTGGACTGGAGCGGACTCGGTATCAATATCAACGGCGAGTACCTCACTCACCTTCGATTCGCTGACGATATCGTAGTCATGGCTGAGACCTTGGAAGACCTAGGCACAATGCTCGATGGCCTCTGTAGAGCCTCTCAACAAGTGGGTCTAAAAATGAACATGGATAAGACGAAAATCATGTCTAATATCCGTGTCGCACCCACTCCTCTAAAGGTTGGAGACTCTACACTCGAAGTTGTTGACAATTACGTATACCTGGGACAAACAGTTCAGTTAGGTAAGTCCAACTTCGAGAAAGAGGTCAACCGTCGAATCCAACTCGGCTGGGCAGCGTTCGGGAAGCTTCGCGATATCTTCTCGTCCAAAATACCGCAGTGTCTCAAGACTAAGGTCTTTGACCAGTGTGTGTTGCCAGTAATGACATACGGAACAGAGACGTGGTCGCTTACTATGGGCCTCATAAGAAGGCTCAAGGTCACCCAAAGGGCGATGGAGCGCGCTATGCTCGGAGTTTCCCTGCGTGATCGAATCAGAAATGAGGAGATCCGTAGGAGAACTAAAGTAACCGATATAGCCCGCAGAATCGCCAAACTTAAGTGGCAGTGGGCGGGGCACATAGCTCGCAGAACAGATAGCCGTTGAGGCAGAAAAGTTCTCGAGTGGCGACCACGAACCGGAAAACGTAGTGTTGGCAGGCCTCCCACTCGGTGGACCGACGACCTGGTGAAGGTCGCGGGTTGCGCATGGATGCGGGCAGCGCAGGACCGGTCGTTGTGGAAATCCTTGGGGGAGGCCTTTGTCCAGCAGTGGACGTCTTTCGGCTGAGAGAAGAAGAAGAAGAAGAATATCGCTCAGATCATCCTTAGATAGGACGACTGAGCCCAATACTTCTCTTCTTGCAGCAGCATATTAGCGCAGTAAATAGACGAGAATCAAATTACAAACGGTCCAGTAATTGTGAATTTTTTGAAATGTTGTGTAGGATTATTGTGAGTATTCAAAATAAAAAGGGCACAATTGCCAAGTTTCCGCGTTCGTAGTAATCTTAAAAAAACTAAAAAAAAAAAAACTTTCTTCAGATTTAGGCTCATATTTTCGTTTAGATGCATTTTTGTTAGGAAAGTGTTCTACAAAATCCTGTAGATAATTAAATTTCCTATTATTTACATTTTACATTTTGTATCTAGGACCGATAGTTACCGAGATGTGTGCTCATAAAAAAAATTAAAAAAATCTTCTTTTACTGAAATTTGTCAAACTTTTCACTTCAGAACGCTGTAACCTAGTTATGGCATATTTTAGGAGAATAAGTATTGGAACAAAATTTGTAGGGAATTTAATTACCTACAAAACGCATTTGCATTTTTCTTAATCAACCTTGCAGAATGGGGAGTAAAACTCAAAATTAATACTACGGAATATTGCTTTTTTTGTTATAATATTTTATTTTCTGCTAACTGCGCCTCGGGCGTTCGCTCCCGTGGGAATTTCAGGATATAATGTAACCTATGTACTATTTCTGGTATTTTTCTACTAGTATACCAAATTTAATACAAATCCGTCCATAGTTCATTGAATAAAGACCAAAATAGAGCTAAGGGTAGTGTACACGCCAATACTCTGGCGTGTGAACTGATGATTTACTAATTAATTATAAATAAAAATGCGTATGGTTAAACTTGAACTAGTTATTATTTAAAGAATAAAATATTACAACAGCAGACTGTGATCTTAAATAGCTACATGTTTGTATTTGGCGGGATCTGTCAATAGTGAAAAATATTTGAACTAGGAACACAAGTTTTCATTTCTTTCTTTTTAAATTCTGTACGGCCAGCGCAAAGTAAACAACAATATGGAATTTTAGAAAACAATATTAAAAGGCTTATACATTCCGCCCACCAAAGGACAGAATGTCCTTTTACATCAGACCGCCCACCGTGAGGATATGGCAAAAATTGAACTACTTGTATCATAAATAACACAAAACTGTATACTAAATAATTTAACTGGAAAGAAATCAAATATTATTTAGCTAAGTAACTAGACAACTCATATAAAATTTCCTTAAAACTAAAATTATAGCAGACTATCCTTTTTATATTTTTACTTTAATTTAATAGTAGCTGAACATAGTGTCTATCAATCAATTGGTAAGTATGTACTTATTTACATTATATTATACTTTTACTTTATACTAGTTTTAACCTAAGTTAAGTAGTTTAATCAAATTGGATTATTATTTTTGGAACTCGAACTTATTTTTCTATGTACTTTATTTTACAGGACTCACAACACATCGGTAATGGAAAAAGAGCTGATAACAATTGATTGATGATGAAATTTATACAATACTTATCTGTTCCAAGATCGAGCAGTCGCTTACATAATAGAGTCACCTTTTACTTGCCCATCTGTCGAACTAATTATCGCCAGCATTCTTCGTTGTATCGCATGAGTTCGAAGTATAATAAAATATCTAATGAAGTTGACATTTTCAGTGCATCGGCCAATATGATTAAAAAGTATTTTTACACAAAATTTTAACCTAATAACTAAATTTACTATTATTTTTATTTTTAAATTTAACCTGCGAGCATATAAATGTGCATGCTGTGTTCGCCCCTAGAAGGCTGACAACTTGGTTGATTGTAATTATATTCCTATGAACATGTATGTTGCACAGCCAGTTGGCGAACCAAATAAATAAAAAAAAAAAAAAAATACTTATTACTTATTTAAGAACTAAATCTATAGGTACAGTCGACCGCACCTCAAGTTACCCTGCATGATCTCTTATGCCGCGGTCGCAGAGTCGAATTTGCAATGAATTTGAGTAGGTTGATGTGCTGTTGACTGTACATACACCTGTTTGATATTTACACTTATTTGCAACTTGTGAACTTATCTTAATGTACTAATTAAATGGTTTGAACTAGATGCCTCTCTCTCTCAGCCTAAAGACGTCCACTGCTGGACAAAGGCCTCCCCCAAGAATTTTATCCGTGGGGGTTTTGCCGTAATCGCCACGCTTGGCAGGCGGGTAATGAACTAGATGCCTAGTTTTATTTAATTTAATTATATAAAACCCTATTACTATTGACTTCCCCTGATATAATCCACCCTAAGGATGTACGCTGGGCTGTTGGATAACCAGGTAACTTTATCAAACCTTCCTGCACTATTTGGCCGTATACTCCTGCGCCCAGCAAAATGTCAATTTTGCCAGACGAGTCGTAATATGGATCTGCCATAGGTTTTGCTCCTAAACCCGCCCAATCTATAGCAGACACATCCTTAGGGGGAAGATAATCTGATATATTATTTAATACATAGGCTTCAGTTTGAATGTGTCGATTCGATTCTAACAAAGATTTAACCTTTAAGTGCACCTTGAACTGTAACTGTGTTGTTGTTTGACCTATGCTAGTTATATTACTGTTTACTGGGACTTTCTTTAGCCCTAACTTACGAACTAAACTGCTTGAGATAAAAGAGGATTGTGAGCCTAGGTCTACTAGCGATCTGACTGTGTGATGTTTATCTGAACTAGATTGAACTTGAACTAAAGCGGTGGGTAACATGACCTTCGAATGTAAATTATTATTCTGACTGGAACAGGCTACTATTGGTTGATCTGTGCTGTTATAAGATAAACGCTTTGGACTATGTTGTTTGACTAAATAATGTGTAGTTGGTGGATGAAGGAGGGAATGGTGCCTTTTGTTGCATATCTTGCAATTTGTGGATATGCGACAAAAATTAACGGTGTGGTTACCACCCAAACAATTGACACACATTTGCTTGTTTGATACGAAATCATTCCGACTCTTATAATCCATTTGTGCGAATTTATTGCAAAAGCATAGTTTGTGACTCTCAGAGCACAATTCGCATGTAAGACTCGCAACATGAAACGTTTTTAATGTGTTTGAAACATTGGGGATTAAGGGTTTCGGTTTAGACTCAATGCACTCCAAAGCCTGAAATCTACATTGTAAAAACTTTGTAAATTTTTCTAAAGAAGGAAAATCGTTGGAACTATAATAATAATAATAATAATAATCTTTTATTTCGACCAACAGGGATCATAATTTGTTAGTAGCACAGATAACTTAAAACCTAGTGTTAGTACATACACAAAAACACAAAAACACACATACAGACATCACACCTGTTCGTTCTTCAGTACGTGTATCATTGAACAATGATACACATACTGAAAATCGACACGTGATGCAAACATCTTCAGAATACCGTTGGAGCTGGCCCGAAGTCTGCTTGCCAGGGATGTGCACCGTTTGCGGATAGTGGTATAAAAACAATCCACCCTCGCCTCGGCGAACATCCCCTTCGCGCTACAACGTCGAGACAACCCCAACAACACTCTGAAGGCATCATTATATTGGACTCGTAGGGCGCTAAATTGCGTTTGTGTATATTGCACCCATAGGCTGCTCGTGTAAAAAGATGTGCAGTATGCTCTAAAAAGAGTTATTTTAACTTCTCGAGAACAACGAGCAAACCTACGGGCTATCATATTAGCGCGCATTGATAGCGCCCTACGCTCCCGTTCAACATCAGTATTGTCCTTCAAGTCGGAGGTCAACCAGTGTCCAAGATATTTAAATTTGTAAACCCTTTGCAAGGGAGTCTTATTTAATTTGATAGGTGGAATAGTATCCGGACGTTTCCCTCCGGCTTGAAAGACCATACATACACTCTTCTGCTCGTTATAAATTAAGCCATGACTAGTGGCGTATCGCTCACATACACTCAACAACCTGTCGAGACCACAGGGAGAGGCACTCAGCAGAGCCATGTCGTCCGCGTAGTAACTATCCGTGGATACACTCAACTCCCACTGTTTTCGGGTTTCAGGGTCTAATTTATAATTCACTAAATGTATTATTAAGATATCCCAAGAACTAATATCTAATCCAAGATTTTTTAAACCATACAAGCAATCAGTGGTTGTACTTAATAAATCCCTTAAGACTGATGAGGATTCTATCTTACTGCCTTTTTGGCTAAACAATTTCTTTAATATACAACTAGCTATATACCTTTTATTGTTAAACCTATCTTCTAGTTGTTGCCAGCATTGTTTATAATTAGCTGATGTGACCGGTATTTGTCTTATAAGAAGCTCAGCTTCTCCAGTCAAGTGCCCTCTCAAATAATGCATTTTTTGAACGTCATTCAGATTTTTGTTCAAATGAATCAAAGAAACGAATAAATCTCTGAATGACATCCAATCATTATAATCTCCTGAAAAGGTGGGAATAGTGATCTTTGGTAACTTGACTAAAAGAAGAATGAATATTACTGTAACTACAGTCATTTGAACTAAATAATTTTAAATGCTTAAGAGAACTTTTGTAATCGGAATATATTTCTTCAGTTCTATCATATATATTCTCTTGAGAGTATATACTCTTTTGTATGTCTTCCCAGCTAAAATCTTTTCATTAAATTTTTATGTGAACTGGTAAACTCTATCCAGAGGTGTTCAACATTATCAAGTTTGGTTTCCACATACGACTCTGTGATGTGATCCTTTGGAGACTCTTTTGAAATTTACAAATAATTTATTTATTCTATTAAATATGTCCCGCTGATAGTTTATTAAACCTTCCATCTTAATGTTTAAATGACGAAAACTTCCAAAAAATATCTAATTATATGATATAAATATATACAAAACCAATGCAAGTGTTAAAATATATGTACAAATTTACAGTCCATACAAATAACTATCAAACTAGTATGAAGAGAGTTGCTTCTTTCTTGAAAGGTTGGTCGAAATATAATACAAATGTACTCACGTATCTTTAGAAACTCACTAATCACAATCACAACACTTGGTAGTGGAAGTGGGGCACCGCGCAGCAAATACCGCTGCCGCCGCCGTCGTCTCTGTCTGACGTCACTGGGTCCTTACGCCAATGCCGTCGTCAGGGTATCCTCGATCCTCAAACATTGAGGAATCGGTAGCGCACTGATGAAATCAAGCAGCCATCCACTGCTCTTACTTGATTTATTTTTGTTAGTAAATAAATCACATAACCATACAAGGTTTCTTCGTCCGTCTCGATTGGACCAAAATGTACACGCCAATACTCTGGCGTGTGAACTGATGATTTACTAATTAATTATAAATAAAAATGCGTATGGTTAAACTTGAACTAGTTATTATTTAAAGAATAAAATATTACAACAGCAGACTGTGATCTTAAATAGCTACATGTTTGTATTTGGCGGGATCTGTCAATAGTGAAAAATATTTGAACTAGGAACACAAGTTTTCATTTCTTTCTTTTTAAATTCTGTACGGCCAGCGCAAAGTAAACAACAATATGGAATTTTAGAAAACAATATTAAAAGGCTTATACAGGTAGGGTTTACTTACAAATGGTTCAATAGTTCTGAATTTTTGATATGTTATTTAGGATGGTTATTAAGTGTTTAAAATGCAAGAGGCACAATTTTTCCCCCCTTCCACGCCCGCCATATGTTGGGAAAACAAAAAAAAAATTGCCACTTTATTCAGATTTGCGCTCTCACCTTCGTTTAGATGCATTTTAGCTACATAAGAGTTCTACACAATGTTGTAAAAATAAATTTCCTATAATGTACATTTTATATTTTGTTTCTAGGACTAATAGTTATGGAGATGTGCACTTTAAAAAAATCGCATTTTTGATCGCATTTGGAAATTTGTCAAACTTTTTACTTCAGAGCGCTGTAATTCATTTATGGCCTACTCTAGGAAAATATATATTGGAATAAAATTTGAAGGAAATTTAATTACCTACAAAACACATGTAATTTTTTTTAACCAACCCTACGGAGTAGGGAGTTAAAGTAAAAGTTAAAATATTTCGTTTTTGCTATCATATTTTATTGTCTACTAGCTGCACCCGGGGGCTTTACTCCCATAGGAATATTGGGATAAAAAGTACCTTATGTGCTAGCCCTGATATTTTTCTACTAGCATACCAAATTTTACCGAAATCCGTCCAGTAGATTTTTTAAGATTGAGCAAGAAATATCACATCCAAACTTTTTCATTTTAAAATCGGGTTTCTTTCCCAATTTTTATTGCTGATGAAGCAAATATTATCTAATATATGTACTTGATAATGTCCACAGACACTTTTACAGTGTCCCGACCAGGTACCGGTTACTCACCTGCAATGAATCACACTATAAATGGGAAAGTTTGGATGTGATATTTTTTGCTTAATCACACAAAATCTACAAGACGGATTTCGATTAAATTTGGTATACTAGTAGAAAAATATCAGGACTAGCACATAAGGTACTTTATATCCCGAAATTTCCATGGGAGCGAGGTTCAGTTAGTAAAAAGTAAAATATTATAGCAAAAAATAATTTCCGTTGTTTTATCATTTAGTTTTACTCTCCACCTTGCAGGGTTGGTTAAGAAATATGCGATTGCGTTTTGCAGGTAATTAAATTCCCTACGATGTTTGTTCTGCTACTTTTTCTCCTAGAATAGGTCATGACTGGATTACATCGTTCTAAATTAAAACAGATTGACGAATGTTTGAATAATTAGATTTTTTAAGGCAAAGGATTTTTTTTTCTCGGAAACTGTCAGTCCTAGAAACAAAATGTAAAATGTAAATAACGGCAAATTTAATTTTCTACAACATTGTGTAGAACACTTTTCTAGCGAAAATGCACTTAAAAGAAAATATAAGCGAAAAACCGAACAAAGTGGTGATTTTTTTTCTATTTTTCCAATTTGGCGGCGAGTGCAAAAGCTATTCAATTGTGCCATATTTATTTTAAATACTTACAACCATCCTAAACAATAATATAAAAAAAATTGAGTTACTGGACCGCACGTAATTAACCCCTAGGGAAGGTTCGCTCTATTTACTGCGCTATATGCAGGACATTCTGCTACTAAGTGAAAGCTAGTTTCTTCTTCTTCTAGACAGCTGGGACAAATAGGATCGTTCATTTGGTTAATCACGGTCAGGTGCCTATTCAGTTGACAGTGTCCTGTGAGGATTCCTATAGTGATTCTAATGTTATTCCTGCTCAATTTGAGCAGGTGTTTTGATTTCTTTTGGTCTGCTGCTTTGATGAAGATTTTAGAATAGAATATAATAGAATAAATAAAAGTTTATTTGACACAAACTAAAACACACACAGGTTATTTACAATACATCGAACAATATAACAATAAGATGAATATAATTTAAAACTGTATAAATATCATGTGTGCGTTGCAGCAGTTCAAACGGTCATAACTTTAGATTGTCTTAGACTTCTAGTTCTTCTCCATCTTCTATTGGATTCTACTTTCATTCTATGCCTGATGACGCCTTTCGTTATCCCATAATTATGGTATTATAGTCCCTGGATTTCCCAGGAACTCTTCTCTTGTAGTTGCAACGCCATGGCACTCCAGAAGGAGGTGGCTGGTGGATTAGTAGGATTGTTTGAATAACTTTAATAACTGTCGCCGTGGTCCTGTTATCCAAAGGTTTACCCTTGAACTGGTATATACCCGAGTATACTAGTGAATACACGGGTAGAAAAATATTTCAAATGGTTTGCTTATTCCTAAATTCCTTCGGACAGCAACGTTCGAGAAAAATTCATACGGATTCGTTCCGTGACGCAGTGGAGTTTCAAATAAAACAAAAATGCTGTATTATTTGTTTGTAGATATCTGTGATATCTCCGAAACTGTTCACCGCCACCCTGGAAGATGTTTTCAAGCTTCTGGACTGGAGCGGACTCGGTATCAATATCAACGGCGAGTACATCACTTACCTTCGATTCACTGACGATATCGTAGTCATGGCTGAGAACCTTGGAAGACCTAGGCACAATGCTCGATGGCCTCTGTAGAGCCTCTCAACAAGTGGGTCTAAAAATGAACATGGACAAGATGAAAATTATGTTTAATATCCGTGTCGCACCCACTCCTCTGAAGGTTGGAGACTCTACACTCGAAGTTGTTGACAATTATGTATACCTGGGACAAACGGTTCAGTTAGGTAAGTCCAACTTTGAGAAAGAGGTCAACCGTCGAATCCAACTCGGCGGGGAAGCTTCGCGATATCTTCTCGTCCAAAATGCCGCAGTGTCTCAAGACTAAGGTCTTTGACCAGTGTGTGTTGCCAGTAATGACATACGGAACAGAGACGTGGTCGCTTACTATGAGCCTCATAAGAAGGCTCAAGGTCACCCAAAGGTCGATGGAGAGCGCTATGCTCGGAGTTTCCCTGCGTGATCGAATCAGAAATGAGGAGATCCGTAGGAGAACTAAAGTAACCGACATAGCCCGCAGAATCGCGAAACTTAAGTGGCAGTGGGCGGGGCACATAGCTCGTAGAACAGATAGCCGTTGGGGCAGAAAAGTTCTCGAGTGGCGACCACGAACCGGAAAACGTAGTGTTGGCAGGCCTCCTACTCGGTGGACCGACGACCTAGGCGACGACGAAGGTCGCGGGATGTGCATGGATGCGGGCAGCGCAGGACCGGTCGTTGTGGAAATCCTTGGGGGAGGCCTTTGTCCAGCAGTGGACGTCTTTCGGCTGAGAGAGAGATATCTTGTTATTTTTTTTTTTTTAATTTATTTACTAGCTTTTGCCCGCGGCTTCGCCCGCGTGAATTTCCCACGGGAACAGTGCTTTTTCCCGGGATAAAAAGTAGCCTATGTGCTATTCCAGGTCATTATCTACCTCTGTACCAAATTTCATCGAAATCCGTCCAGTAGATTTTGCGTGATTGAGTAACAAACATCCTCACAAACTCACAAATTCACAAACTCACAAACTCACAAACTCACATCCAAACTTTCGCATTTATAATATTAGTATGGATTTATGAATTCAACAGCGTTACAGATTGGTACTTAAATAGTAGATTATACAATTAGAAAGGCCTGGTGGTGCGGTTTTTAATTTTAGGTCGCTGGAAGGAGGTGGTTATTGAAAGGGAATGCACAACATACCTGGACTTCGAAGATCCTCTCACGACCCTGGCCAGGGGGATTTCTCACAGGAACACGTGCCGAACTTGGGTCACTTTCTTCGAAATATCGCACAGTATTACGCACTATAACATTGTCCAAATGCAATTAGAAGTATATTGTTAGTTTAGCACGAGAAAGTCTTTAGAAAAAGCGGGATGATAGCCAAAATGCTGAGATATTGGCGGAGCCGAAAGGAAAACCGTCTCCACGTCACTGGATCGTCGTTCCAACTCGAAAATTTCGAAGTTTGTCCTCGGAAGCCTTCGGTTGCGCTCGGAGAATCTATCTCTCTCCTTCGTTGTGCACATAAAAGGGAGAGAGGATTGTAGGAAAGGGTAGGATAATAACATAGCGGGAAATTTAAATTAAGCGGCGCGAACAAGGCCAATTATAGAATTCTAAGTATTTACCTATGCTGAAAAAAACTTTATGTAGGTACTATTGAAACAGTACTAAAATTTTAAGATGCCGAAATAAACAAAAACTTATACAGAGCAAGCGGCAAACAAGAAACATTTACAGATTTTTTCAGTACCTAATTTAAAGATTAGAAAGAAGGATGCCGAAAAATAAACAAAAATTTATACACAGCAAAGCAAGCAGCAAAACAAGAAACTTACTTACAGATTTTTTCTTAATTGCATGTATAACAGTAATCATACGATACATAAAAAT
Organism: Ephestia elutella; assembly: GCA_018467065.1. Classification (NCBI taxonomy): domain Eukaryota; kingdom Metazoa; phylum Arthropoda; class Insecta; order Lepidoptera; family Pyralidae; genus Ephestia; species Ephestia elutella. Next base: position 1,453,907 of record CM031579.1, read on the forward strand.
ATCTAATTGTTAGAGGTAAATGTTACAACCCAATATCAATGACTCACGTTGATAATTATTGTGCAGAGCAACTACGCTCTGCTGCCAGAAAATGTGGCAGAGAGAATCCGGACAAACGAAGCGGCGGGAAGAATTCTGTACCGGAACTTCACCGGGAAAAAACCACCGGTAAAAATAAGTACCGGGAAAAAATCTCCACGCGGCACCACGTTTGCCCGACTAAAACCTAACTAACTTAACGCAGTCTGCTACCACCGTAGCTTATGAAGGGAGCTACAGGGCCCTATATAATAACCTAACCTACAAATTAGCTACAATGGAAAATCACTTACCAAACTAAATCTTCTTTCTCTTCGGATCCAAACTTGAGTGTCTTCGGGAAGGGGGAATTCCTAATCACCCTACCTAACCCATGAGATCTCAATTCCCCAGAACAAATAAATAGATTTCTTCCCGTAGTTTCACTCGGGAACAGCCAGATGTGAACAGCCAGCCACGTTTCACCTCTCACAAGAAAAAGTCACAATAACAGAGTTTTTCACGAACACAAATTCAATAGTTATTTAACAAACAGGAAATTCACAAATACAACTCAAGTTAATTAGCAATCAAAGAACGCGAGACCGCTCCGCGTATTAAAAATCAAACCGATATCGCCCTAGGACAATGCAATGGCGGACCATCCGCGAGCCATCTTACACGCTAGCAATGTGAGAACCCCAAACGCCCTCTGGCGGCGATAACGCGAAACGCCTGCGTTTAGTTTTACCCAATATATTACAAACATCCCCCGTCCCGGTCTGAGAAGCAGACCGCTAGCTTACTCTACGGGAAGGCGGGCGAGAGAGGTCACACCTCTCCTTAAAATCGAACCGTCGACCAACACCTCAGCCACACGCGGAGTGCCATCTCCGCCAAGAATCAAACGTAATATGCGAGCTCGTCGCCAAAGCAATGAGGGCAAATTTGCCTCTTTTAACAATACTAAATCACCCTCCCTGGGAGAGCTCAGTCCTGTCTGTCCACTTCACTCTTTGCTGCAGCAAATGCAAATATTCAAGCGACCAGCGACGCCAAAAGTCCTGGCTCATTTGCTGCAACATTTGAAAACGCGACAACCGATATACGCGTTCATCCTTCCACGGGTATTCGGGCAGGGCATTCAACGGCCCTCCCACCAAAAAATGACCAGGGGTGAGAGCTTCCAAGTCATTTGGATCTGGAGATAGCGGACAGAGAGGACGAGAGTTGAGGACCGCCTCAACTTTACAAAACACTGTGGCCAGCTCTTCAAAAGTTAGAGCCGTTTCTCCGATAATGCGGCGGAGGTGGGTCTTTGCGGATTTCACAGCCGCTTCAAAAATCCCTCCCCAATGGGGGCAACTTGGGGGACTAAACTTCCAGAGTTATTCCCCTTTGGGCAGCAATTTGACTTAAACTAGTACAATTTTTATCAATAAACACAGAAACATCCTTAAGATAATTTACAGTTCCTTTATAGTTTGTGCCATTGTCAGACCTAATAAGGGAAGGTAGACCTCGACGCGAAACAAAGCGATCCAACGCGGCGACGAAGGCCTCCGTAGTCAGAGCCGATACCACCTCCAAATGGACAGCCTTGGTGGCCAAACAAACAAATACACACAAATAGCCCTTCACAATACGGGCATTACGAAAGGGAGAAGCCTTGATCGAAAAGGGACCGGCAAAATCGGTTCCAACGCCGTCAAACGGTCTCGAAGGTCGGATTCGATCAGCGGGCAAATCACCCATCTGTGGTTGCATCGTGGATGCCTTCAACCTATAACATGCAATACATCGAAACAGGACACTACGGATTGCTCTTCGGGCAGACAAAATCCAAAACTCGCGTTGCAAAATAGCCAACAAAGCATTGCACCCAGCATGGGCGTTACGAATGTGTCGATCAGACACCAAAAGCTGCACCAAGGGTCCGCCCTTGGGCAACAACAGAGGATGGCGAGTCTCATATGGAAGATCCGCCTTCCGGAGCCTGCCTCCAACCCGAAGAAGCCCATCCGAGTCGATGTACGGGTTCAAACGAGCGACCGCGCCCTTCAACTTAGCGCGTCCGTCGCGCAAAATACGAAGCTCTGACTCAAACCGTCCGGTCTGCACGACACGGACCCAATGCAACAATGCGCTCCGGCGCTCTTCTGCACCTGCAATCGGCTCCAACCGCTTTGCCTGTGGGTTTCTACAATTATGTATGAAACGCTTAATCCAACTGGTAACACCCAGAAGCTTATCCAAAGCTGCTATACCGAGCAAGTAGCCAATCCGGCTCCGACGTCGTCTCAGCGACTACAGCATGTACACGGAGCCCAGTCAAACTCAAAGAAGTAACATCTGTCTGACAGACAGGCCAAGATGTTTCTGATCCCATCAGCCACTCTGGACCCCACCAGAGCGGGTGTGACACCAATTCTGGTGCCGTACAACCTCGGGAAGCACAGTCCGCTGGGTTAAGCTCTCCCGGCACATGTCTCCATGTTATATCAATTCCGATATTTTGGATTTGGGAAACCCTGTTTCCAACAAAAACCTCCAAGGTATGTGGGGCCGCGCGCAACCATGCAAGCGCGACCTGGCTATCCGACCAGGCGAAGATGTCCCGTATCTCGACCGTGGCCGCCAGCTCACATGCAACGTGATGCAACAATTTAGAGAGAAGGTGAGCTCCACTCAACTCAAGCTTGGGAATAGTCAGCCTAGTCCTGATGGGGGCGACCTTGCTCTTCCCTAACAAAAGCGAGACATTGACCCGGCCATCGGCGTCAACTGTCCGCATATAGACTGACGCGGCGTAGCCTCGCTCCGACGCGTCACAAAAGCCATGCAGGCTGGCTCGATATTTCCCGGGTGGCAATATTCGACGAGGCAAGGCAATCCGATTGACTTCCTTAATCGATGAAAACAACTCGAGCCAATCATCCAATGGAGAACCAAACAGCGGCTCGTCCCACGAGACGCCCAAAGTCCAAAGTCTCTGAAGAAGACACTTTGCAGAGAATATCACTGGACTGATCCAACCGCTTGGATCAAACATACGGGCTATTACGGACAACACCGTTCTCTTAGTCCAGACCTTTGGTATTTCCAAGTCCACTTGGAATGTGAAAATATCGGTTAGCGGCTGGTACTGCATGCCCAGCACCGCTATCCTGTTGGGATCATCCACATCCTCAAACAGGTGAGGGTTCTGTTGGTGATCCTCCGGGATCCCTTCTAGAACTCTAGGCTCATTGGACAACCACTTACGTAGCTCGTAGCCACCTGTCTTCAATATTTCAATCAATTCATCCCGCAGTAGGAGGGCCTCCTCAATACTTTGGGCTCCGGTGCACACGTCATCAACATACAAGTCACGTGACAGCACGGAAGCCCCACGGGGAAAGCGGATCCGTTCCCGCTCTGCCAATTCAAGCAATGATCTGATGGCGATATAGGGACTAGATTTCAAACCATACGTGTTTGTGTTGAGTTCATACACCGTCACAGGATCCTCAGGGCGCTCACGCCAGAGTATCAACTGGAATCGCCTGTCCTCAGGATGTATGACTGTCTGGCGGAACATCATCCGGATGTCCGCGCCAAAAACCACTTGATGTCTTCTAAAGTTCAAGATGATGTCAATTATGTCCCTATGCAATTTGGGACCTGAATGCAAACATAGATTCAACGAAACTCCGTTCGAAGTGGGTGCGGACCCATCAAAGACAGTCCGCAACTTGCCCGTTGAGGCCTTCACCACCGCGTGGTGGGGCAAAAAATAATGCTCAGTTGAGCTCCAATCAACTCGAGCCGGAGACATGTGACCCAAATCCTCGTACTCGCGCATAAATTCAATATATTTATCGCGAAGTACGTGATCACGCTGCATGCGTCGCTCCATGGACAGCAGTCGTTTCTCCGCAAGCGCCCTACTGTGCCCTAGGCTAGGACGAGAGGCAACAAAGGGTAACCTAGTTACAAACCGACCGGAGGGCAACCTCTCCGTGGTCGATCGAAAAAGGGCTTCGCACTCAGCGTGTTCCGGATCCATCCTGGAACTCATAGGTGGCTCCTCCACCTCCCAAAACCTTTGCATGGTCTTGGCCAAGGACGCAGATGCGACAACCGGTGGCTCCTCCGCGGTGCCATTATCAAACACAGGGCCCATCAGGGCAAAACCAAAAATCGTAGACACTGCCATCAGTGAAGACGAACCCAGAGCCTTCTGTGTACCCAACAAAATCCAACCCAATACGTCCGAGCCCAGGAGCAAGTCCACTGGGCCGGGATGAAAGACAAAGGGGTCGGCCAAATCCAGACCCGAAACCAAAGACAACACACCCGGCGGTATGTCTGTCGAGGGGTGCCAACCCGCAATGGTATCCATTACCATAGCCGAAGTCGTGATCCTCATTGTGGAGGACTTCAGCGAAGAAAAGGTGACAAGTGTCTGGCCCGTCAGACACTTCACTTGTATGCCACCAACTCCAAGAAGTGGCACAGGCGAGTCTTCCACGACTAAACCTAACTGGCGTGCCACTCGAGTGGTAACCAAACTGCTTTGAGCCCCTGAGTCCAACAGAGCTCTCAAATTAATGGCTTCCCCCCACGACCCCATACGCGGACCACCGCGGTAGGGAGCAGAACCGTCCGCGGCTCTGTCCCAGCAAGGGAGCAAGCTAGTTACGGGCTCCCCACTCTCTCCAAACCAGGGGGCGCCACTGACCCGGATAATATGTCGGGCGAGTGCACATCCCCATCTGAGGGGGGCATAACCCGCGGCCCGGCCATACCTATGGTACGGCGGGTGGTACTCCAGCCGTGGGTACTCGTGCAGCGGCGGAGAAAACCGCTGCGGCTGCATGTGGTGGGTAGTGGTAACCCGCGTGGAGGGGGGTGTCCCCACTCTCCCGTCCGATCTAGGGCCCCCGCCCATGGGGGCCCTATCCGGGGCCTGGCCAGCTACATACTGGCCATGACCTTGGGGCGCGTGGTCCCGGTCCGCCAAGACCCGCGCAGGTACGCGACCCCCCTCCCGAGGGGGGGTGCGACGAGCGAAGCCGCGTCCTCCTTCCGATGGTGGAGGGCTTCGCGCAGGAGCGCCCCCGCCCATAGGGGACCCCTGCCTCAACAACCGGGGGCCATCCCCGTTTCGGTTCATGCAGAGCATCACGTGGTGCAGCCCACGGCATGCACTGCATGGTATGGCATTGGGACAGTCACGTGCATAGTGACTGCCCAAACAATAAAAGCAAAGTTCATGCCGCTTTGCCATGCGGCGCCGATCTTGTACTGGCAGTCTCTGCCAGTCCCTGCATTGCAGCAGGCTGTGGCCCATCCGGCCACATTGCAGGCAGTCCGCGTCCCCCGCGACTGCTGCCGTGTGTGCAACCCGCACACCAGCTCCACGCGGTGGCGGTTGCCGTCCCTGTTGGGGCTTCCCTCGCCATGAGGGTTCCAAGGGCCTACGTTCAGGCGCTCTGGATGGCGCTGAGTCCGTCATGGTATTCTCAGCAGCCCGTGCCTCAAACTCCAAAAACTTCACCAAGTCAGTGAATGTTGGTAGGGTGGTGCTATCCCGCTCCGCATTTTCGCGCTCAAACCGCGAGCGGATGTCATTGGGCAATTTGCCCAATACAATGTGCACCAGCAAAAAGGACCATTGGTCCACCGGCAGCCCCAGTGTGCGGAGCGCGTTACAGGCCACTGTAACGGGCGTGAGCAACTGCAGGCGCAACTGTGCCCTGTTGGCCACCTTGGGCAGGGCCATCAACTGTGCGGCGTGCGCATCCGCTAACAAACGTACGTTTTGGTAGCGGGAGTTCAATAACTCCCAGGCCGTGTCGTACTGGTCGTCCTCCACCCGGAGGTGCTGGATGAGCGACCGCGCTTCACCCTCAAGAGTGGAGAGGAGGTAGGCCATCTTCTGGGCCTTCGACAAATCCTGTCGTGCTACGACCAGGGACTCAAACATATTTTTATATGCCACCCACTCCTCCATCCTACCCCCAAAGTGGGACAGCTGAAGGGTGGGGAGCCGACCAGTAACCGCTGGTCCTTCCTGTCTAACAGGTGTGCGAGGGGCTGGTCCGCCAGCCTGTCTCGCCCTTATTGCGGCCGCCGCCTCCACGATGTCATCGTGCAGACTCAGGATCTGGTCCAGGTCCGCCACGTGACCTGCGTAGACCTCCGGGGTAAGGTCGGCTTCGGTAAGCGCCGCCATGGCCGCTTCCGCGTTGTTCAATCGTGAGCGGAGCTGATCCGCTCTTTCCAGTATAGCGGCCTCCCTGTCCTTCCGGGACAGGAGTCCACCGGCCGTCACAAACCATCTCAATTCGTTGGCGAGTGTCGCCTTAGCATTGGAGGCCCTCGCCATCGCGTCAAGTCACAAACAAACAAACAAATAAGAAAAGATAAAAAAGGTAAATAAAGAACAAGATCAAGCAACAACACGAAAAACCGCGGTAGGTATGAGAATGGCACAAACCCGGAACGCACGGTACAAACCGCAAACAAATACAAAAAAGGTTACAAATATTCTTATACAAACAAACTAAGAAAAATCTAATAATTTTTACAAGCAATTAATTATTTTTTACAAACGAACAAATAGAGGGTAGATAAACTACGCTCTGCTACCAGAAAATGTGCAGAGCAACTACGCTCTGCTGCCAGAAAATGTGCGCAGAGCGAATCCGGACAAACGAAGCGGCGGGAAGAATTCTGTACCGGAACTTCACCGGGAAAAAACCACCGGTAAAAATAAGTACCGGGAAAAAATCTCCACGCGGCACCACGTTTGCCCGACTAAAACCTAACTAACTTAACGCAGTCTGCTACCACCGTAGCTTATGAAGGGAGCTACAGGGCCCTATATAATAACCTAACCTACAAATTAGCTACAATGGAAAATCACTTACCAAACTAAATCTTCTTTCTCTTCGGATCCAAACTTGAGTGTCTTCGGGAAGGGGGAATTCCTAATCACCCTACCTAACCCATGAGATCTCAATTCCCCAGAACAAATAAATAGATTTCTTCCCGAAATCGGCTCGGCAACAGATAGATGTGAGCGAGCAGCCACGCGTCACATCCCACAGGAGAAAGTCACAATGACAGAGTTTTTCACAAACACAAAGTTCAATAGTTATTTAACAAACAGGAAATTCACAAATACAACTCAAGTTAATTAGCAATCAAAGAACGCGGGACCTCTCGCGTATTAAAAATCAAACCGATATCGCATAGGACAATGGCGACCGTCCGCGAGCCATCTTACACGAGCAATGTGAGAACCCCAAAACGCCTGGCGGCGATAACAGGAAACGCCTGCGTTTAGTTTTACCCAATATATTACAAACAGTAATCATACGATACATAAAAATATCTAATTGTTAGAGGTAAATGTTACAACCCAATATCAATGACTCACGTTGATAATTATCATGGAATGGAAAAAAAAAGTATATAAGAATAAAGATATCTTGTGTACATATATGATTTTTTTCCTAGCTATTTGTGTCCCACTACTGGACAAAAGCCACCCCTAAATTTTTCCATGTGTCTTTTCTTTCCATTCTCTGTCAAACGCTCTCAAGTCGTCCGTCCATCTCGTCTCTGGCCTTCTTCTTTTTCTCCTTCCATCAGTTTGAATGGAATACAGTTTGTTAAAAATTGGGTCCATCTCTCCGGGTGCATGCGACAGACGTGAAAGTCCCAACTAGCCTTAGCCAAGCTGCCTTTTTTGCCATAAATGCTATTATTAAGATAAAAAATCTTTGTTGCAGTGTCCGATGAGTTATTCTACCGGGCTCCCAGGATGTTCCACCTGGACGACTACTACAAATGCCACTTCCAGAACGGCACCTACTGCCTGGGCGAGTTCCAGCTCACGCCCGGCGCGGGCGCCGGCGCCGAGCGGCTGTACCGGGAGATGATGGCAAGTTCACGTTTAGACCATACATTTTATTGGTTCTTATCTCGCAGGTCGTGCAAAATTCAACTTTGTAAGTAGGTGTGTGGGAGACATACGTCTTCATCTACACATATTCAGTGTGCTGAACTGTTGGATAGGTAGAGCAAAAAATTTAACAAACAATTACCTAATCAAGTAACTGACCTTTTTCGGGGAACTGGGTGAAATGGTCCCAGTATGAGAGGACTGATCGTTTACGCTGGCGTCCTCAACTAGTAATAATAATAAAAAACTGAGTCTTTATTGTCTTTAAATAAGTGACGAAAACTAGTCTTGACTTGACTGCGTAAGTTAAAATAAAAAGCCTTTTTAGAGACTACAATTCGTATGTTTTCCTGCAGCAAGTATGTGAAAGCGGGTTCCCTCACAATCGCTCACGTATCTACCGGGGCATATGCTTAAGTTGGTGCGACGTGGATGAGCAAGACCCAGCGTCCAAGTTCGAGCGCTGCGTAGATCATGACTTGCAAGAGAAGTACGGATTCCACGCCCATCTGGAAACTTTGAACTACTGCAAAAGTAAAGAGAATCTTGGCACGCGTCCGAAAGACTTCACAGACTGGCTCCTGGCTGCCATCGTGGTTCTATTCCTGATATTAAATGTCGTTGGAACTCGTTACGATTATAAAAAGGACCCTACAGTCATACGTAAGTAAGCTTTAACTCTTCAAATTCGGTATGGTCAGTCTAACGTTCTACGAAGTAGTTTGTTCATTTCGTCGTATTTGATTTATAACTAATTCAACTCATTAATTTTATGTCATTTCAAGACATACTCATCGCTAATCTTCACTAGTTGAAGAGGCACCTTTAGAAGAAGACTTAGTTTAAATGTTCATCGGTTAGTAGATATATTGATAAATGTACATTATTCTAACATGTGTCTTGCAGCCAATAAGTTTATGATGGCGTGGTCAGTCCGGGAGAACTGGAACCGGCTGACGGCGGTCTACAGCGGCGACCAGAAACTGGATGCGCTGGCTCCCATCCACGGCATCAAGTGAGTATCAAACACTCTTAATAGACTGAGAAAGAAAGTATAATACGCTTTATTGAATTTTTCGGTAATTTCGGCACTGAGACCGTAGTCAGACGGACTTTCTACAAATTCTGGCACAAAACATACTCAACAGACTCTCTATTCTGAAATAATATCAATTTTAACTTTACAGTGTTACACTGATTTTACACACGTCTCTAATAGATTGTTTTCTTTGCAGGGCACACATGATAATGTTGGTCGTCTTCTCTCATACAACGTTTGGTTTGCTCATGATGTACTTGTACGATGAGAGGTTTATAGATTTTGTAAGTAAACTAGTCAGTCATCATCATCTCATCAGAAGTCTCTTACTGATCATAAGTTAGATACGAGACATAATTCGATTTTAAAGGTACTTTTTTCGTGTCAGTAGATCAATTAGCTCTTCCTTCCTCAAATTTGACCGAAGGTGGAACGAGATACCTACGCAAAAAACGAGGTAATTAGTTCAAACACATGTCCTATCCTCTCTGCTCGACTTTGCATGTTAAAAAAAACATTAAGTACATTGCTTTGGTGAAGTCCACGCCTATAATAATCTCAATTTCCAGATCAGTGAAAACCTGGCAGGGACTCAAAGCACCAATGGCACGATGACCGTCCAGACGTTTTCCATGATCTCCAGCTTCCTACTGGGCTATATGATCCTCTGCAACTTCGACAAGGCCAAGAAGACGCCCAGCATCAAGTACTGGCCGGCGATTATCTTCAGCCGGTATATGAGGTATGGATTTTTGTATCTAGGTGTTTGTCTTTGTGTTTTTGTTTGCAGGTGTTAGCAAAATATTGGGTTAAATGAAATGTTTGTTTCGCAGGGATATATATGTGACATCACAAACTTTTTTGAAAGATGATATATTTTTTCTGACATGCATAATGTTATCAAAAATATATTGGGATGGTAAGGTTAAAATATCTATTATATCTTTGAAGAAATCTCCGAGTGAATCTCTTTTTCTTAATCTGTAAATAAAACGAATCGCTCTTTTTTGAAGTAAAAAAATTGTTTCATTCAACAGAAGCTCGTCTAAATAAAATTTCTCTTCAATAATATTTCTACTAGTTTTGAAAATAAATGAGAACAATGTCTAATTCCGGAATATGCAATTCAATTTCCATACAGGATGGCACCTATCACAATGTTCGTGATAGGTCTGACCGCGACGTGGACGGCGCGCGTGGGCAGCGGCCCCATGTGGTACCTGGTCGAGGAGATGGAGGCCGCCTGCCGCAAAAAGTGGTGGACACAGTTGCTCTTCATCAACAACTTTGTCAACCCGGACGACAGGTGCCTTGTGCAGTCTTGGTGAGGATCTACCTGTGCTTGTATTTATTTTGCTCGACTTCGTTTTCTTTGTTTGCTTTTCTTTTATTTGTCAGCTGGCGTTAATTTGAACGGCAGCTAAGCTCTATAAAATATATAGGTCCGTAGCTCCAAAGCATCGTATTCTGAACTCATGTCTTCGTAAACATGGTACCTTGGTACCTACATTTTACGTCCCATAAATTAAAACTTAAGCGTATTCTAATAACCGGATTATTGCAGGTTCTTCGCAGTGGAGATGCAGCTGTTCCTGGGAACGGTTGCTCTGGCGCTGCTGCTGGCTGCCAGGCCTAAGTACGCACTGCAAGTTATCTCCGCGATATACGTAGTCGCTTTGGCTGTCAACTTCTCACTCAACCTCTCTTGGAAGATGGTGCCCGTCGTCAAGTTTGGATCCATGGAGTAAGTGGCTTCCATATCATATCACAACCTACAGTCCCTTCTGCTTTTTCAGGATTACTCACTTCTCGCAGGATCGGTAGTTTGTCTAAAGCTAATTTTCATAATAAACAGGACAATAACCCACCAGGTGGTCCGACAATCGCAATAAGTTGAGAAAAGCTTGTCGAGCGGAAAGTTTGACAAGAAGAAAGACGAGTTTTTGCGACTGATGAGATGTTGATTAACTGCTAGTTGATAAACAAAATAAAATGTGCCTATCATCACAGACATATTATTATCATTATATCATATGGTGTGCCAATTGTGTGTGTCAGGATTTAGTTGCTGGAGTTCTGATAAACCACTAGGAAAAAAATTACGATGGGGGATCTCTATTAATTCTATTTTTCAACAGTAACGTGCGGAGAATGGCAGTGGGCGTGGACTCGTACGTCTGGATGTTCTCCGCCACGTGGACCAGCCTCCTTCCTCCCTCTACGGCCTCTTCCTCGCCTTCCTCAAGTTCAATCTCGAGAAGTCCGGCTTCAAAGCCGAGAAACATAAGGTGAGGTTGTTACGATTTTACACGTGAAAGAAGATCCCTGACAACGGATATTCTAAAGGCAGTTTTCGGATAACTCGAGTTATATGTGACCATATTTGGGCTCGGGAAGGGAGGTAAAATACTACAATAGGTGGTGGCAATGGTTGTTTGGTTGACCACGATTCCCTTGTCGAAATTAAAAAAAGTTCTATGTCAACTATAAATTACATTCAGATATACCTTTATAGTTTTTAGTAGGTTAGGTGGTTCTATTATTTGAAACTTCTCTCCTTTTGTCATAATTTTTAAAAATGATTTCTTTAACTATCTCTTCTATGCAGTGGATCGGCAAGAATTTATGGTGGATGGGCTTCCTGATGTTTTTCTGGATGCTGAGCGGCCACTTCGTGAAGAACATCAACGACCCGTTCTGGCTGGCGGTGTATGCCACCCTCGACAGGAACGTGTGGAACCTCATGGTCACTTACTGCGTCTTCGCTTACATCAACGGTTATGGCGGTGAGTACTTACGTCTTCTTCATATCTCGAAGAAGCGAGACGTTTTTATATAGAGTGGATCAATTTATCCGTAAACTTCGATGTTGACTTAAAAAGTATATCTCGCTACATCTTAGACCTCATCTCTGTCCTCGGGCAAGATTGTGGTCAAGAGCAAACCCGTCTTTAATATAAAAAGTAAGTATATTTAAAAAAATACCTTGATGCTTATTCTATTTCCATGTTTGCTATAGCTTGATTTTGACATACCTTATTGGTGCATGCGATCATTGATTTGGCAAATAATCTCTGCAAGGACTGCTGGACGCAGCTTAGGACTACAGGTGGTCTAACGATGCGTGCTGATACAGGTCTTTTTCTGGTTTATAATTATTTGAATATGCTATTCGTTAACCTTCACTAGTAGGAGAGGCACTCTAAGACGACGAAGAACCGGTTTACTAGGAAATATGGGGCAGGCCCAGCCATAAACTTGATAAGATAATGAATAATTTCGACAGGCCCAGTGATACAGTACCTGCGCTGGGGCGGCTTCCAGATCATGGGTCGCCTGGTGTTCCCCATCATGCTGATCCACTGGCACATCAACCTGATGGGCCCTGCCACTACTCCGACACCCATTCAAGTCAATCTCTTCATTACTGTAAGTAATACATTCTAGAACTGAGTGGTCTAATAACTATCTTATTTGACCACCAGTTCTAGAATCTTGTCATATTCCCAGATCTATCAAAATATATCCACAATACTACAGATCCTTGTCCGTCCACAATACTCCTTGATTTAGTACTTTAGTAGGATCTAGGCTCTCCGAGGTCACAAAGTTATAACCTAACGTTATAGTCCTTATTATCGATCATCAATATATTTTTGTTGCAGTTTCTGAACTTCTTCGCCGGGCTGGTGATGTCCACGCTGCTGGCCGTGCCGCTGCACTTGCTGGTCGAGCTGCCGATGCAGAAGATGCTGAGCTAGACGCTGACGATCGCAGAACAGATTAACATCACGCAAGTGCAAGTTTCAATTGCATAGCTCTTATACATTAGGTATTATTGATATCTAAAAAACCCGATTTCCGACACTGATTACAAGAACTTATGTATAACAGAAAAGTAATAAACAGTGATTAACTTTTTTACCTTACGCCTATTACATGTGATGGTAGCGAAACGGCCAAGCTACAAGTTATGATTAAAATGTAGAGTTTGTGAAGTTAGAGCTCGTAGAGTAAGAAGCTTGGCTCTACATGAGATCTGATAATTTTTTGACAGTGCGAGTCATAAGGTCTGGTGGTATGGTAACACTATATACGAAAATATTTTTGGTCGGGCCCCAAGATCTTTGTTTGCACCAGGGGCATATGGCTATCTATGCCTCTGATTTCAACACTTATGAACCGATGTTTTAAGAATACTGTGTATGAATGTATTGCAAGATATTAGACGTTGTTGTCCTATGATCTTTGTATTATGAAGTTATGTTTGTATTGTAATAGTTATTAGTATTCATTATGTAAATAATAGTCATAACATAGAAAACAAATAAAGAAATAAAAGTTAAACACGAAATGACGATGTATTTCTTTTCAACTTAATATTAGGTATATTGGCAAGAAAAACACCTCCGTTAGTAAATAGGAAGTTGTACCTTAACAAATAAAAATTATACATTGCTATTTGTTTATCACATAGTTATAAACTAAAGTTTATGCTAAACGTAGCTTATGCCTACATCCTCTATCGTTATCACAAAAAGAATCACAACAATCGATCACTAGTTCCAAAATTAAAGAAGGACAAGCATAACCACCAAGAACACTGATACTGTCTGGAACCACATACGATTCTTCTTTACGTAAATATTGGTAAACTTATTGAAGTAAAATTTGCGAGTTCAGATGAGCAGCGCAGTCAGAGACCGCTGCACCGGCTGCTCCACGAGCAGAGACACCGGCGTGGCCAGCAGGTACGTCAGCACCCACGTCGATACGAAGTCGCTCACCTTGGAACAAAACATACGTGAAGTAGGTTTCAAAAAACTCGGGTCTAATTACGGATGCCTTGATGAGTTACAATAGATTTTATCTAGGGTATTTTTGGAGCAATGGTGGTCAATAATTTCGAATCTTAACAGTGTCTCATGATTTTGTAGAAATGGAGAAGGAAATGGCAACCTTGTTACTACATTAACATCGCCAAGAACTTAATGACTACAATTCTTATCCATGACTGAACACCAGTGCAGCGTTTGATGGGAATCTAAACATTGTTCAATTCACGGCCAGTAATGAATAGGGACATAAAGAGGAAGAATAAGGAAATCTTAATGAGGCCAACTATAGGCTTTTAAGTGGACGTGGCTTATTGGTCAAAAATATTCTGATGAAGTTTAATTTTCATTCTTTTTACACGACTGACCAAAAAAGGAGTGTTATGTTTTCAGGGTTCATGTATGTATGTATGTATGTATGTAAGTTTCTTTATTCCACCATAAGTCCTGAACGGCTTAACAGATTTTGATGTGAGAGGTATTTTTAGATTCTTTGCATTCCTCCGAGTGACATAGGCTATATGACGTCATCATAAAAACAAAATGGCGGATTATATATGCGATAAATAGCATACCAAAAAAATAAAATTTGATCAATCTTATCGAGTGGGGTATCAAATTAAAGGGCTTTAAAAGGCGATTTCAAAAATATATAACTTATATGTTTATATGTATTTTTTGAGTAAAAACTTGTCAGTCGTGTTTTTTATTTTTAATAATTAGCTTGTTATTGCATTCATTTGTTGTTTTTATTCCTTAAGTTTTACCATATCGATTCGAGATGACCCGACAGGGTTTATATCTCATGTTTAGCCAAAGTTTTATTTGTAGCGATACGATATCTAAATTCGTAATCGTTTCGACAGATGACAGAAACAATTTTCTTCCGTCATCAAAGCGAAAGCGAATGTCAAATGTATGGATGTAAGCAAATACTATATAAACTCTAGCGAGTTAATACGCACAGCTCTTGACATTTCCCATACATTGGTTTGGCAACTAGCCATCTGGTGGCAGGAGGTGACCTAACACAGTTTATTTGCACTTTAACATGTTATATGTTGGTCCTTTAATATTTAAAAAATACAACTATGTTATATATGTGTAATTCCATTTAAATTTGTGAAATACACTGTGTTACAACAAAATAAATTCGCGAAATTTAACAGTTTCATCAAACAACCGCTTCGTCCAGGAAGAGGCGCTAGTGACGCATAAGTTGCCAATTTCTAGCCGGAGCTGCGCGTATTAACTCGCTAGAGTTTATATAGTATTTGATGTAAGCGATAAAACAGTTCATTACTCTGTGTTTCGAATCGTTTTCTCTACAAACTTGCGATGACGATGGCGATCGACCACGTGATTTAGCACGGCTTTATGTAATCTCATATATTTTAGCGTTTTCGAACTTAGTTTTCGTTTTCAAATTCTGATTTTGTCTAAAGTAGTTATAACTGAATGTATGATATGAAACGCAATAAATGAATTGAATTGACTCGAAGTTGAAAAGCGGGCAACACTCTTGTAATACCCCTGTTGTCCATGGGCAGCGGTGATCGCTCTCGTTAGCCGCCCCACGTGACAAGAACTTACGACGTCGAGAGGCCCGGCGGGCACGGGCAGCGGGCGCGCGGCGGCCAGCAGCATGTTGACGCTCCAGTGCAGCATGAGCGCCGGCAGCGACAGTCTGCTCAGCACGCGCCAGCCGGACCACGCGAAGAAGTCGCGATCGATTCCTGATTCAGTTTTCATGAAAATAAATCTTCTGTTTGAAAAGTTATCAGCATCATGAGATTGCGGACCTTAAAAAGGGAGATATTAGGAGCACCCATAACCAGAGAGCATATATATTTGTATTTTTATTAAAGACTAGCTGTTGCCCGCGGCTTCGCCCGCGTGACTTTGGCTTAGATGAAAAGTCTTTTTGTGTTTCAAACTGTTTCCTGTGTTCCAATCTTCGATTTTTATACGTCTACAGAAAATGCTCATCAGATTAACCAAGTTTTGCTAAGGCACCATTCCCGTATATGTTATAGTGTAGCTGGTCTCTTGAAGTTATATAACAGATGTTTCAGATCTTCAATTTTTATACGTCAGCAGAAAATGCTTATCAGGTCGGACGGTTTTTGCTAAGGCGCCATTTCCATATATGTTATAGTGTAGCTGGTCTCTTGGAGCTTTTCATCAGATGTTCCAGATCTTCAATTTTTATACGTTAGCAGAAAATGCTCATCAGGTTGAACGATTTTTGTTAAGGCACCATTTACATATTACTTATAGTTTAGCTGTTCTGTTATGGTTCTTCATCAGGTGTTCCAGTTTTCAAAATGAATTATAGCCTATATGTTGCCCAGGCTTAATATCTATACAACAAAAAAAGTTTCATTTAAATCCATCTAGTAGTTTTTACGTGAAACGCGTACATACATACAGACAAAAAATTCCAAAAAAATTTTTTTGCTTTCTATTGTTCTTTTTAAGTGTCCCTCTATCCATTTTAGTCAAAAATACTAAATGTACAGACAAAATATTTTTACTGTTTTATTATATGTATAGATGGGTTTGCTCTTGACCACAATCTTGCCCGAGGACAGAGATGAGGTCTACGATGAAGCGAGCTTACCCAGAAGCAGCCTATTCACTTTGGTTTCGAAGAGAGTCAGGTTGTATGTGCTCGGAAACACAGACGCAGGTAGGGAGTTCCAGTGCTTTGTTGTGCGCATCAAGAATGATGTATGAAGAGAGTGATGAGTATAGAGGAAGCAAGAGAGATCTGTAAGGATCGTAGCAGGTAGAAATCGCTAGTCTCTGCCTACCCCCACGGGAAAAAGGCGTGATAATATGTATGTATGTATATATATGTATCATCATCTGCCTTACCTTTTCCCACTATCTGGGGTAGACGCAAAAGGTTGACAAGTTTTCAGTGTACAGTAAATCTACTCCAAAGTTTTGCATAGGAACGGCATAGACTTTTCGCGCCTGAGATACGGATACTTTTATTAGGTATGAAACTAAAAAAAGTTAGGGCGCTCATTTAAATTGATGTGTGCATATTATGTTGCAAGTTAAGATCTCGTTTCTGTTCTGCCCATCCCCATAAGAAACATGCATACTATAATAGTTAGTTGACTGACAGTTTGTGTGTATAATGCATCATGTATATCCTCTATTTCCATAGTCCTCACTACCTACTATGTATGCTAGGGAGTCATACAATCAATTTATTTTGCTACCTGGTAAAAAGGATCCTACAAACCTTCAAAGTTATTGCACATTCCGAGCAGTATCAGCCCCACCAGCGTGGCCAGCACAGGTCGCTCGACGGCCGCGTGCACAGCAGTGGTCAAGCGTGAGTCGTACGGCAGCAGCCAGATGCCGGCGAACAGCCAGGCCAGGCCCAGGGGAATGTGCAGGCGGAACCGCCAGCGCAGCAACTGAGGAACCAACCAAATGGTTAAATTCAAGTAGGTTTGTAGCTGCATCTACGGCTACAAATCATTAACCCGACATAATAGCACGTGAGTGACCCGTTTTTAGTATAATGTAGTATTACAATTGATTTGTCAAGAAACCATGCTGCTATTTGAGAATTTTGACATCATCATCATTTATATCATGACATGTTTGCCACGTTCATATTGTTAAGGATATTGAAGGTCATAAAGTAAGCACAATCAGATTTGTAGAAAATATTTGAGCAGTTTTCTTATACGATGTAACGGGGTGGAACCAGTTTTTAAGGGATAGTTTGAAAATATATACATACGTCACCTTTATCTTTCTTTGATCATATCTCGTCAGCTAGTACCTTATAGTCCTTGGGCTGCACTTTCTGTTGTTGCATGTTATAGTGGACATGTGCCATGAGCAGCCCGAGCAGGCAGGCGGGCAGGCTGCCCCACGGCGCTGTGTAGAACCACCAGAACGAAGGCTCGTAAGCAAAATTGGTGCGGAGGTTTCTGTCACAGAAACGACAAATTTATACTATGAATATAGAGTCTCAATAGTCTTTTAATATACCTTTGTGTCCTGCTGGTGTACAAAAGGTTGACGTTTCCAGAATTTTGCGACATCCTTCCAATTTTAGTCTTCGCTTTATTCTAATCTTGCATAGGATATAATCAGATAACAATGAAGATTATATAGACAAGTTAGACGTTTACAGTTATCACAATATTACAGTGTGTACAGAACGCTGACTAAGATAGATGGAAGTTTAGGACAACCTAGTAGTGGTGACAGTAGTACTAACTCAGGCGTCATGATATACAGCATGGTCTTCCAGTGGTAGACGTAAGCCAGGATGCCATTTAGTAAAGAGGAGACGACGAATAGCGCGCTGAGTATGAGCACAGCGCGGTGTCGCCAGCGGTGGAGGCCCAGGGTCAGCAGGACAGCGACCACGTGAAGCTGCATGTCCACGGCTAGGGACCTGGTAGCAGAAGACAGTTTTTGTAAGCATTGTGTATAGAACAAATTGAAGGTTTTCTTCTGTCCTTCGGCGTGCCTTTGTTACCCAGATGATTTGTAATTTTTAATTCTTCTGTAACTGAAATATGATTGTATCAATGTGTTTGAATTGCTTTTCTGTAGTTTACATTAAAATTAAACTACCTGCGGCTGCGGAGGCTTTGCTCTCGTGTAAATAATTTGCTAGGGTATATTGTTCAATATTCCTTTCAACAACATTATTATACACGTTTCTAAGGATACTTAATATGAACACTCGCCATGTTTGCACAAGACACTGATCTTCTGGCTCCACAAGGTTGTTGACATAGAGCGCCTGCGTCCAGAACTTGCGGCGACAGGCCGCCGCCTCCGCCCTCACCGCGGGCCACATGGGGCCGTCTCGCAGCTCGCCCCACCAGGTCGCTGCGAACCCGACCACCAGCAAGTGTACGGGGGCCAATCTGAAACACCCGAAAAGATTCCATTTGTATTCGATTTAAGAATTGGAAGAAGCTCCTCATCCATCTTTGATTTCTGTGGCTAACACTGATAACCTTTTTAAAGCTGCGTCAAAAATCTGAAAACTAAGAATGTACTAATATAATCGGACAAGAATGTTAAAATCGGGCAAGAATGTACTAATATTTTCCTTTTAAATTAAAGATAAATTCTAGTTCTTGACTAAAAATATCATCAATTGTCACCTGATGTATCTCATCAGCAAAAGTCGCGGCAACAGCTTGAGCTCGACCTTCCCGAAGACCAGCAGGTTGTAGCCAAGCAGGAAGCTGCTGATCATGATGAACACCTGCACCAGAGCTGTGCCGTTCTTCACGAGCATCATCAGCCAGCTCGACATCATCTGCGAAGGACCAGCGTTGGTGCGATACAGAGATATAATACATCATGTTTTTAACCTTTACAATAGACAGAGCCAAGAATCATGACACTCGGAGGCCACGTTTAGCTGGATTTGGCTTTATGAGTGATTGGCTTGCTAGCCCATTGCCTCCCCCTTGATTGACGTTTACAATATACGCTGGAAAATGAGTTTTCCTTTTTTTGTCGTTCCCGTGTTATTACGACTGTGCGTACTGTAAAGTACCTGAAGTTGGGTCATGAAATTTTTAGAGGGAAATTCAGCTTCAAAGTTTCTTATATTTTGTGAGGTCGACCTAATAAAAGCGTGTAAAAAAATCAACTTTATTCACATTACATTATTCTCATAAAACATACGGAACCATTCTTTATCACTACTTAGTTAACCAAGGCAGACGACATTATTGTAGATGGTTGTGGTATTTCTATGCCTGTATTGTGAATGGGTGACACATGTATGAGTAGAACATTACTTTTAAAGTGCCATTCTCTTAAGGTAGGTAATCTGGCTAATGCATTCCTCTAGTCCGCATATTTACGATTATTATGGTGTTGTTGTATTTACGTAGTAATCCTTGATAATATAGATAGAGATAAACCACTTACTGATAACTTTTATTCATAAACTTAAAATTTTAAGATTAAAAAACATCTAAAATTAAATTGCCGTCGACATTTAATTTTTAATTAACATTTTGTACTTAGAAGAATAAGTGGGTATACTGGTAAAATACATTTGTTTTTGTTTATCTAATGCATTAACGCAGTAGGTACTTAGATTGTAAAAGTCAATCAAGAGGGGAGGCTAAACTGGAGATTCCTCTCATAAAACGAATCCCTATTTCCCGTGATCACGTCACGTCCCGTAACACGACATCCGATTTCATGTAAAAAAAATTCCATACTTTGTAGAAGATTTGTTTTATAGTACATAGCAACGAACTAACACAGTTAAAAAATACACAATAAAATATTTTTTTAAATTAAAGATGGGTTTGCTCATGATCACAATCTTGCCCGAGGACAGAGATGAGATCTACGATGTAACGAGCTCCCAGAAGCAGCCTATTATTATTGTTACAGCCTAAACAATCTGGTTTTGAAGAGAGTCAGGTTGTCAGGTTATGTGTATTTAAAATAAAAAAGAAATATATACATAACAGCGGAGTCAGTAAGAAAATAGAAAATTTCAGAAAATGTAATTATTTTAGGTGTATTATTTTATAGCAAAGATAGAACAACGTCTGTCTTGTCGGGTAAGTCAGTTTTGGTTTTCTAGTCAAGTTCTTGTTTGAAACAGGTAAATCCTGCCTGTATTAATTATTCACATTGCATAACAAAAAATAACAATTAATATAAAGTGAATTTATTGCAACTATTATATATATTTGTACGATAATACTTATCTAAAGAATTAGATCTCTCTCTATTCGGTAGGTATGTTTGTTTTGTTCGAATGCTGTGCTTCCGAATTCCTAAATTCCAACAAACAGCTGCTTGTTCTAATGAATCACAACATGTCATCTTATGATTAATGTTAGCACGATAATATGGTCAATAAAGTACCTAAAGTCGTTTTATTATTATTATATACTAGCTTTTGCCCGCGGCTTCGCCCGCGTGAATTTCCCACGGGAACAGTGCTTTTTCCCGGGATAAAAAGTAGCCTATGTGCTATTCCAGGTCATTATCTACCTCTGTACCAAATTTCATCGAAATCCGTCCAGTAGATTTTGCGTGATTGAGTAACAAACATCCTCACAAACTCACAAATTCACAAACTCACAAACTCACATCCAAACTTTCGCATTTATAATATTAGTATAGAGTATAGATTTGTAATCAAATATTATAGTTATACCTCTAGAGTCAAATGATAGTGGCTCGTTGATGTCTAATGTTGAGACTTACGAGTGCTACTGAAATTAGGAATGAGAAAGTTTGGATTTGAGTTATTTTGTTTATCAATCAATACCTATAGATTAAAATTTGGTGCACGGGTAGAGAAATACAAATCTACTAATATTATGAACTAGCTGTTACCCGCGGCTTCGCCCGCGGCAAAAAAGGATTAATCATTATCCCGCCCCTGTGAAACTGTTGCTTGAGCGCGAGTTAGCACTTTATTCACGATGGAGCGAGTTGAAAAATAGGTAAAATAGCAAATAGGCAAAATAGGCAAATAGGTTTATATACGCATATATATGTGTGCATGAAATTTAGTAAGGCTGCTTGCGTGCGTGTCTTGATTTTCAATCAAAATGGCGCGAAAATTTCATCGTTACCGACCGCGCATAGATAGATATATTGATAAAGATATAAAATAATAAAAAAAACGTACCAACAAGTCATAAAAAGTAACCTGAACCTAATTTATTCTCTGCCTTCAAGTCTTTCCGGGCGGTAATAAAGAGTAACCTGAACTTAACTTATTTTCTTATATTATTACAGTATTAAAAAAAAATAACCTGAACCTAACTTCGTTTCCGCCCTCAAAGTCTTTCCGGGCGGTCTTAAAAAAATAACCTAAACCTAACTACTACTATATGATCTTCTCAATATACAAAGTTTAACACTCAGAAAATTTACAATTTCGGAAACCTTGTTTATTTTTAGACCAACCGCGAATTGGACCAACTGCGAATTAAACCAACCGCGAATTTGACCAACCGCGAATTGGACCTTTTTGGAACAATCGCGCCTAAACCGTGTCAGTGATGTCTACAGCGAAGTGCTGGGCGGGGTGGGGTGCGGTATTTGAAATGAGTGCGGGGCGGTGAGTGACTGATATGTACGGTAGTACTACTTACTATTCTGTGGCGCTACTGTTTTCGCTACATTATATGGTATACATAAACATTTATAAAAATATTACTCGAAAAAATATTGAAAGAACTTGTCCGCGGTAAAGTTCCATCTCGTGGCAGGCCGTGAGAACTAACGGCAAGTATTTAATTACAGCGCCATCTAATGACAAATTAGATGTAATGGAAAAAATGTAGTGCACCTCATACGGCTATGTTGCGCGCCCCGCCTCTGCACGCAATGTACATCACAACCAACTCACTGATGTTTCTTCACACACATAATATATAGAAGTTTGAGCAGAGTGCCATTATCCGTGCACTCAGCAGCAGTCCGCACACCTCGACTTATCCGGGCATACTGCCGGCCGGTGCAACGGCCCGTTTTATATGGAAGTAGTGGGGAGGCTGTCGTAACGTCACTTTGACGTAACGTTACTTTGACCTAACGTCATTTTGACATGACGTCTATTTTGTCAAATGATAGATGGCGTTGCTATAATTGGTATCCAATGCCCACGGGAACCATTTTTTTTTCGGGATAATAAGTAGCCTATGTGCTATTCCAGGTCATTATCTACCTCTGTACCAAATTTTATCGAAATCCGTTCAGTAGATTTTGCGTGATTGAGTAATAAACATCCTCACAAATTCACAAACTCACATCCAAACTTTCACATTTATAATATTAGTATGGATGCGAATAGATGTGAGTTTGTGATGATGTTTGTTACTCAATCACGCATAATCTACTGGACGGATTTTGATGAAATTTGGTATAACGATAACAAAATACCGGGAATAGCGCATAGGATACTTTTTATCCTGAAATTCCCCCGGGGCGCGGCTAGTTAATTATACATGCAACAGAAAGATTGGTTCAGTAGATAAAGCATGAAGAGGTAACAAACAAATAAATAAACAAACTCCCTTTCGCATTTATAATATTAGTTAGGATTAGAATTAGAATGACTCACGTGCTCAAGTGAGCGCGGAGAGTGCGTGTACAGGATGTGCTGCACGAAGCCCGCGTGCGTCCAGATCACGGACGCTAGCACCACCACCCTGTCGACAAAAATACTCATTGAAAAATATATCCTTTTTCCTTAATTTATGATACTGAATCGAATAAATATTCAGATGCATTTGTTGAACATACGAAGAAGCATAAAATGTAAATACATTCTACAATTGTCATACGAAACGCGGACAAAAGCAGGAAAAGTGTTAAAATATTATGAAAATTCACATTAGGTACCTAAACAGTTAACGACGAAGTTTATGCGAAGAAAGTACTTGAACTTGAATTTCAACGGCAAAAAGCTGCAAACTCCTACATTATTCTAGCACCTTGACATTTAAGGTTCCTTATGCACAGAGGCAAGTAAACATAAAAACCCATATTTGAAGGTAATAAACGAACTTGCTACATTTTTCTTGGTTTGATATGTTACTTGCCTATCATATAGGCTTAACTGCTAGGTATATATACGTATAGTAGTTAAGTTTTATTCATGGTTGTTTACAGATTTTTTATTGTTCCAACTCGATTGTTGTGGTGGTTCAATTAGCTAGTCGCTCGATTTACGGCCGAAAGGGCGCAGGTTCAAATCGCAAGAGCCCCCTGCCTGATATGTTCAATCATGACTAATTTTCATTGATCGCTATCAGTTTCCGTTGAAGGGAAATTCCTCTGGATGTAGCGCGGCCCGACCGATGCTCGCAGCTACTCCGAATTTCAGAGCCGCCATTCTATTTGATTCGAATTCAGCCAAGTCTCCGCTCAGCTTCGCGAGTGTCTCTTCCACCAACACCGACCTGACTCCCTGTAGCGGCCGCATGGCAGCCAGGCGGGGGTCGGCGTTCTCGCGCTGTGACGTCAGACGACGCCAGTTCACGCGGAGCGACCATGACGTCAGCAGTTGGTTCTCTGCGAAGTAACATGTGGAAAACGTTAATGGTTAAGTAACATGGAAAAAGAGATTCCGATAGCAAAGATCCCCACACAACCCGGATAGGTGTTGATGCCTCTGGCGCGAATGTACAAGAAGACCTCATCCGCCCCGAAAATAAACTGCAATGGGAGAAGGGGTGACCGAAGAAGAGGTGGAAAATATTAAGTAAAAAAGAACACTTTCAATAACAAACAAGAATTCAGCGCAGGACTTGAATCCGTGACCAGGTCTTTATACGACCTTGCTCTTCCAACTGAGCTATCGTTCAATCCTGCACATCGAAAATCTTCACCATATCCAATTTCTATTGAAACGCATTAGGCATGCGTCACCTAACACATATACCCACTATACGAGTAAGGTATTTGATTTTAACCTATTCATTGTGGTTACTTGATCACAAACATAACATGTTTTATTATATTATTATTATTTTTTTACTTATATTTTATTTTATTTTTGACTGTACACAATCTAGTGTATGTATAAAGTTAATGAATAGCCCCTCTGGCATGATAGGCGACCAAGACTGTTTCATGAGTTTCTTTCGGCATTTCTTCTCAGCAGTGGTCGTTCCGAAATGCTAGTAGTTTGTAGCTTTGAGACATAAAATATTATGATTAAATAATTAGTTATCGACGTGAAAAAGAGCCTTCTTTGAAGGCCAAGTTTCAATAAAAAAATTTGACTTTGACTTTGACTTTGACTATACCCATATTCGATGTAGTTGAAAATCAATTAAAGTGTAGGAAGCCATTAAATATTTATTTTTGGATTTTTGTGCATCTCAGATGCTCAAGTACTCAAGTACTCTCATATAGAAATTAGATATGGTGAAAAAATTCCATGCGAGCAGGACTTGAACCCGCGACCAGGTATATGAGAGCACTTGAGTACTAATTGCATCTGAGATGCACAAAAATCCAAAAATAAACATTGAAAATACTTTGAATACGAGTATGACTACTGACGACGACTAATACTAAAAGTGTTTACTTTTCCTTCTATTGTACAGAACCATAAAAACTGTATCCCGTTACGTGATAAATGGTTTTTTGATGAACTAGATTTTGCCCGCGGCTTCGCCTGCGTGAATTTCCCTGTGCTTTTCCCGGGATGAAAGGTACCGGGATGAAGTGTATCTATCCAAAATTTCACCAAGATTAGTCCAGTAGATAAAGCGTGAAGAGGTAACAAACAAACAAACTCACTTTCGTATTTGTAATATTAGTTAGGATACCTAATAAGTGAACATGTTTAACACAAAATTATACATTCTTAAATATAAAATCAAATCTAGTCACATTTATTAGTGACAGCAAGAAAGATTATATATTTTTTACAATGTTAATTTTATATACAAAAAAGATGGACCATTAATTTCAATCCGTGCAAAGGTTGATTACCTACTTACTACGGAATATATCAAACCGGATTATGTTTTGATGGAAAAATTCTGGGAACAACGTAAATACATTCTTATTTCCGCAACAATTTCATTGTGTTACGAGACTTACGAGTCCACGCGATACATGTCCGGTTTTCAAGATCACTGGAAAATGTCTCTGGAACAAAGCCAGACTTGTATCTGAATGTGGATATTTTTCTTTTAACTGATGTAATTATATTGTAATTATCAAGATGGCAATCAGTTACATAATAAGTATGGGTGGGAAAAACATGACCCACTGGTAAATACAGAGTCATTTTCACTTATTAGATAGGGTACAATTTTGAGTTTTCGTGTCAAAACTGTTGAATTTTAATGGCTTATGGTTAAGCTATCGACAAAACAAATACCAAAACGGATAGTGTAACAAAGAACCTACACACACATAGTCTCTAAAAATATAACCATGAGATTTTATTTCATGTTTAAAGTTGAGCCTAAAAAACCAGGCAAAGGTAAAGTAGTTGGACGAGCTTATTTATAACTCACACCAGCTGACGCACAAAGGTAGCGTATGTATAACTTGTGCTTAGAACACTGGCACAGAATTAATATAAGTACTACGTACAGAAAGGAAGCTCCCTGCCTCTCCCGCAATATGGCGTACCCCGCACTTCTACCCCGCCCGTTTGAGTCGAGAGACACTATTTAACGGGGTTAGCAGCTGCGACTGCGAAGCGTATCTCAAGCTACTCTTACGTTTCGCTTTTATAGATAGAGAGAAACGTCGTTTCAATGAAATTATTATGGTAAGGTACTGCGCAGTTAACCTTTGTTTATCTAGTACAAACTAAGAAGGACGTTTTTATAAACCGAAGGATGAATACAGGTAGGTAAGCAAAGTAATTAAAAATATTTCACATCATTAGATATTCATTTTTTCGTTATATGCCATTTTGTGGGTAAATGGGAGCAACATATGAGAATTAAATTTTATTTTCGTGTCTTTGTCGTTGGCTTATCATCCTAATCTGCCTTTCTGAATAAATGTTGAGTAAAGTTATTATCCAGTAAGACGCTGATATCAAACAGCATGGCAGACATAATGGAACGAACGGAGTTGTCACTTTCAACATACAACATTGTCGCGGCGTCTAAAAAATCTCATCTCTCGTAAAACAATAATTTTGCGGTGGCGACCCTAGTTGTTTAACGCACACATTGACGTGTTCACGGATGTACAGTTTTATTTGTAGTAGTAGTAGGTATATTTGACGCCCCGTTTCTATGAAGCTCCCGCCCAGTGACACTGGTTCCATAACGGCAATGTTCTTCATGAACATTCCATCATTTTTTTTATTTTTATACATGTTTAAAACTACTTGTTTTCTCGTGATGATAAAATGTATTTTGGCTTCCTTATTCGCCAATGACTTTATTTATTCAAACAGGAAAACTAATTAAAATATGCAATAAATTAAAATTTTACTAATAGTTACCTAAATTGTAAAGAGTTAGAAACATACACATTTGTTTAAATTTTGTAAATTTATATACCCAAAAAATACACTTACTTTTGACATCATCACTGATCATCAGATCGTACGCCGTCCCCGCCATATTCATCGCCAATAATATCCCAATAACCACCAGGAAAACCATTTGCGGAACGTCCGCATTGATCCCTCGTTTGACGTCATCGTGTGTTCTGCAGTAGTGTACGGTTTGCAGATTTATTTTTAGGCCACGCGATTGGGCGAAGTGCTGCGCGCACAGGTCGAAGCGGAGGGTGACGTTGCGTTCGGAAGATTGGGGACAACGAGAGCTGACGCAGTAGCCGCGGTGGAGGAAGCTGTAGTTGAAGTGGAGAGGGTCTTGAGAGTACTCCTGTAGCAAACATAATTATCTCAATTGCACTCAGTATCAGTTTGCAAGTATATTATGGGATCGATTCGATTTCATTAACAAACACTTGTAAAACACTTGTAAAGAACGCCGACCCGCCGAGTCGCCGACACAATGACACAACCCGGCGGCCTATAAGTTTATCGGCAACACAAACAATAGTAGTTTTTGATACAAGTGCGGAAGGTGTTTCATGTTTCACGAGTCCCGACGACGAGTCGGGACGAGTGAAAATGACACACACAACAACGTTTTTCAATACAGTTGTGAAAAATAGTAAAAAACAAAACTCATATTAATTATTAAAAATCAATTTAAAACACAAAACAACAAATAAAAAATTTCATATAATGGCGCGTTGTTGCTTTTTTTTTTTACGTGCGTATTCAGCCAAAATATTCGATTTTTGACAAATGTTTATGTGAAAATAATTAAATTAAAACTAAATAGTAAATGAAACTAAATGTTTGTATAATATATTTGATAATAAACAACTATTTAAAATAATCATTCGTATAAATTGTATCCAATTTTATTCTATGTACGAAAATTCCTTGCTTCTAAACTTTTTAAATTGATTTAAAACTAAACTGCAAAAGTAATGATCGAGCTCGGAAAAGTAAGTCACGACCGCGGAAAAGTAAGATGCCTGTGCAAAATATTCAATTTTCGAATCATAGATATAGGCTCAGAAAGTACGCCATGTTATACAACTGTATTGAAAAAAAAATAGTTGCCGACATATTTCGGCGGCGAGTCGGCTACTTCGGTTTGTGTGTAGTACAGTGCGCTTTAAGTTGTAACAATTGAAGTACAAAAGCACTATCTTTTTTCCTTTGCAGGCTGAACTTATTCGATTGAACTTTAGTGCTCATGATCGAGAGTCTAATTTAGCCTAACCTCGTAAACTAATGCGTAGCAACGTAGGTCTAAAGTTCCAACAACAGAAAACAGCTCCTAACACGATAACACCTACATACCTTGATGAAGGAATAAACGGGGCTCTGCTGCTCCTCAATGAGGAACGAGCCGAGGCAGTACAGGCCGGAGCGAGGCGCGAGGCACGTCTCGTAGTCGTCCAGGTGGTACAGGCGAGGCAGGCTGCTGAACTCCTCATCTTTAAGGAAAATAATTATATCAAAGGCAAAGGCTTTTGATTTTATTTAAATAAATAGGCTTAAAAATAGCACTTTTAAATCGTCATATAGATTATTTAGTTGACGTCAAAAAATTACTTAAAGCTAAAGGTTATCCAATAGACTTAACTATTACGAACAATAAAGAAAATAGTTTAATTATTAAATAATTATTTTCTTCTGAGAGAGCCTCTCAATTTGGAAAAACTGTGCTTTCTCAGCTACGCGGTTTACCCCGGTCTATTTTTTCACAGATTTTCCGCAGCCAAGATTACTTTCTACATTTATTCTTTCTCTTTCCTATAACTCAGAGGTTCCCAAAGTGGGCGATAACGCCCCCTTGTGGGCGCTGCAGGTCTCAAGGGGGGCGGTAAGAGACCCAGAAAGAAAATGTTTTTTTTCTTTGCTAGGAGCTTTATTTAGCTAGGAGGCCTCTTAAACAACGACTGCAAGAGCTCTCGACTCTCAACAACAACTTGTGAACATCAACTAATATGAATTAAAAGATTGCTCAAACTCGGTTCTATATTTTTCTCCGCGTAGTTCATATCGTCGCTTGCCTCTCTAACCGACGTATCTGACATTTTTTTCGAAACTGAGTTATCTACACCATCTTAATCAATTTTGAAAGACGAATCGATCTGTCTAATCGACGTATCGTATGTTTCAATGTCAGTTACGTCAGTTAGAGAGGCAAGCGACGATATATCTGTCCTATTTTATTGAATATAGAAAAAATGAAAATCATGTCAATCGGTCGCTCCGTTTCGTAATGAAAGTAGACACAAACAAAGAAATAAAAAGGCAACAGACACACTTTCGCATTTTAATAATTATTAGTACTCGTAGATATCTTCATGTTTTAAAAAGTTTTTGTTAAATAACCCGAATTGTGCATTCCTGTATCAGTTTGCTGGTTCATTGAATACTTGTTCGGACTTGTTGAGTACGATTGAGTATATACGTCACAATAATTAATTAATTTAATTTGAAGTTATAGTGGTTTTTAAAAAGGTGAAAAAATGGGGGCGCTAAAAAAATATTTATTCTCAAAGTGGGCAGTAGACAAAATAAGTTTGGGAACCGCTGGTAGTATTGAAACAAATAAACATTGACTCGAAATTCGTTAATCCCCTTTGAAGCAACAGCAATATGTTAAGGTACAAAAAGTTACGTCTGATAGCGTTTAAAAAAAAAACAAATAATACTGAGGGAAAGTCGAGCTGAAACTACGGTCTTTGTTCATGTTCATACTGAAGTTGGTTTACGGAAAGAATTCTCCATAATCAATCGGCAAAATCTAATAGAAATTGATTTAATATAAATAAAGCTTTGTGGGAGATTCACCATTCATACATTCATTCGTAGGTAAGTTACGAATACCGAGTAAGGCACAAAATTTGCGTGGTTCCCACGGAAAAGCAATTTCCCCGCAAACGAAGTCGTGCACATAATACAGTGTTTTTGAATAAGTACCAGAGATCCCAAGGGCAGCAGCCAGCACACACAGCCCCAAAATGGCGGGAAACATCGCACTGAACACAGATCACATAGTCAACCTAAATACTAAACTTTAAATTCTGTTCTCTCCTTCAAATTACAATTTGAGACGTTCGGCGTCGTCGCTTCTCCTCTTGGTTAAAGCTGTGATATATATTTCATCCAACATTTATATCCAAAATAACCGTTTGGAACGTCTCCTTCCAATGAAGCTGTGATATTTATTGACGTCACAATAAATTCGTATCCTTATAAGAACTTGTTCTAAGTCGCGGCTGTCCTCGACTGACTGTCTCGTCTCACATGCCGTGTGTTTATAAACCTTAATCAATCTAGGGCTTTCCCTTCATATGTCCGTTTTGTTAGGGTTCCTTTGAAAACATACAGCAACAGCACAGAATTTGATAATATAACACGTTATTATTTTGTCTGCCTGCCATGACGCCATGAGCGGCATATTACTCTGAAGCTTCTTTCGCTCTTGTCCTGTAGGACATATTAATTCTGTGCTGTAGGATTAAAAAAATATAAAACTGCAGCCACAGAATTAATATAACTGGAGCGATACGGAACTATAGATAGACACGCGTGTTAAGGTTAGTTCTAAGATCCGCCACAAGATGGCGCTGTTCGATATAAGAACGCGCTATGGTTTTGTTTTACCAGTTCATAAGGGCAATGTGAATTTTTCTAATAAAAAGTTTTGTTCGGAAATCAGTGCAGTGTAATTTAGCGCCCTCTAGTGTTGTAGTGAAGAGTGGTCCTAAATCGAGCGGATTAACCCAGTGACAAAAAAGTGAAGTGCTATAGTGGACTTAGCAGAATTTCGTCGGTGGTAAGAACATTGAAAAATTTGAAGTGTTAAAGACTTGTAAAATTTTAATGTTTGTGTTTGGACTTAGTAGAATTTTGTGCAAAAAAGACTTAGCCAAATTTGAAGTGAAAAATAACTTATAAAAATTTGAAGTTAAAAGGACTTAGTAAAATTTCGGACGATCAGACACATAGAAATATTTCAATAAAAATTAACTTAGTGCAATTAAATAATTTGGAATTTACAAGATAAATAGTTGTTTACCATGGCTTCTATATTAACGGATATAAATGAAGATATACAAAGATTATATTCAAATTACAAGAAAAACTTCTGTGTCTCGGCACACATTAAGTTATTTAGAAACAAGAAAAGAATTATTGGAGCAGTACTGGGACTGTTATGCAAAAGAACACCATGCCATTCTTAAATCAGTATTATCTGCAGAAGCTAAGAAGACTATTAAAGAATTATTTAGTGACACACAAGAGTTATATTTGGATTTTAAAACAACGCTGAAAGAGCAAATCACATCGAAGACCTCACCAGCGGGACAAGCCACAACTAGCGCAGTCATATCCAAACCAAAGTTGCCAGCTATTAACTTACCAGTATTTTCAGGAAACTATCGTGACTGGATAAACTTTAAAGATTTATTTACTTCTTTAATTGATAAAGACAAAGGCTTAAGCGATATTCAAAAACACCATTATTTGCGGTCCAGTTTGAAAGGAGAGGCTGAACAGTTGCTTCGACATTTCGATGTCACAGCGGCGAATTACAAAAAAGCGTGGGAGACACTTACTAATCGCTACAATAATAAGCGAATTATTGTTAACAATGTACTCAATCGTCTGCTTAACCAAAAGAAACTTACGACAGAATGCCCTAAAGGTTTGAGAGAGTTACTTGACACCACTAACGAGTGCATCAACAGTTTAAATAATTTCGATATTGATACAAAAACTTGGGATCCTATTGTTGTACATATTGTTGTTTCCAAATTGGATTTAGAAACTCACAAGGCTTGGGAACAATCACTAGGAGCATCAATAGATATGCCAACATTTAGTCAACTAACTACATACCTGGAAGGAAGATTTAGAGCCATAGAAATGGTACAAGCGACACAGAAAAAAGACAAGAAAGAGAGTACATTGCCACAAACAACACAGAAGAATAAAACGGTTAAGACATTTACCACAGAAATAAACACAGAATGTACATATTGCAACAAAAATCACTACATTTGTCATTGCACTGATTTCACCACACTCACCGTGGAACAGCGTAGAGAATTCGCAAAAGACAACAACCTATGCTTCAATTGTTTGGTGAAAGGACACTCTATTAGGAATTGCAGACAGCGTACAACTTGCCGGACTTGTAACTACAAACATCATACTCTGTTGCACAATGAGAGTCTAATCACCAAGACTGCTATTGCTGATGGTTCAGAATCGGACCGAGAGTCAGCATTGACTGATTCGGAAGAACCTGCACAAATTACAAGCATGAAAGTGTTCACACCTGAGACACAGGTTCTACTGGCTACAGCTCAAGTCGGTATTAAGAATAAGAACGGAGTTCTCCTTCATTTACGCGCCTTAGTTGATCAAGGCTCGCAAGCCACATTTATTAGCGAGTCTGCCGTTCAATTCCTAAATTTGAAAAAGACACTACTAGAAACTAATATCACGGGCATAGGAAATCAAGCTGTTAAATCACGACATGTTGTTCACTTTGATATTTACTCACCTTTGGATCTCGACATGGGTCACTAGAGTTAGTGCACATGTTCTCACTAAATTGACACCACTCATTCCTGCAAGAGAATTAGACATCTCTACAATGGCCAGGTCTTACATCGATTAAGTTATCAGATTCTCACATGCACAAACCTGGACCAATCGATCTCTTTGTTGGGAGCAAATGTTTACTCAGAGATTTTACTGGAAGGACTTAAGAAATGTGGTTCCCTCATCGCCCAAAAATTCTAAAATTGGATGGTTAGTGTCCGGAACTGCCAAATCGCAAAGAGGTTTATCGTCACACACAATTGTAGTTTCGTCAGCGCTAGTGGGAGATAGATCAATTGTTGAGGAAGTTTTGGGAGACCGAGGAGTACCTACCGCATGAGAAACCCTTGACACTATTGGAATCGCAATGTGAAGAGCATTATGTAAAAACTCACACTAGGACAGCAGATGGGAGATATGTGGTTAGACTACCATTCAAAGACTCTCATGAAGAAAGACTTGGAGATTCACGTAAGATAGCTCACAATAGATTAATGCAGATGGAGAGACGATTTATACGTAAACCTGAATTTCAAAAGAAATACAGTGACTTCATTGATGAATATCAATCGCTCAATCACATGGAAGATGTCAACTCCCAGGAACAGGCTACACATAAAATTTACTATTTGCCTCATCACGCTGTCGTCAATGAGTCCAGTACCACAACTAAACTTAGAGTAGTCTTTGACGGAACCGCTGCCCCAGAAAGTGGAACAGCTCTCAATGATGAGCTACTGATAGGCCCAGCTCTTCAACAAGACTTAAGAGATTTGATAATTCGATGGCGTACACACAAGATTTGTCTACTCGCTGATGTCAAACAAATGTATCGCCAAATATTGGTCTCAAAAGATGATGTGGACTATCAGCGCATTCTTTGGCGTCCCTCACCCCACGAAAGCGTCACAGAAAAACGTCTACTCACTGTAACGTATGGAACATCATGCGCTCCTTTCTTAGCCATTCGCACTCTAAAGCAGTTAGCGTTAGATGAAAATAAGTCTTATCCTGATTGTTTTGAAATTCTTAACAATGATTTCTATATGGATGATCTGCTAACAGGTGCGAATGACGAGGAAAAAGCAGCATATTTACAAAGTAGAATTTCCGAGGTCTTGGCTAAAGGAAAGTTTCACATGCACAAGTGGGCATCAAACAGCAGAGTGGTTTTAGCGCAGATTCCTGATTCAGACAAAGTCACAAAAGAATGTATTGATATCACTGTAGATAATACTATTAAGGCTCTTGGAGTTAAATGGAATTCACGTTTAGATGTTTTTGAATTACACTTAAAGATTTTAGACCAAGTTAGACCCTTCACTAAAACCACAGTGCTGTCTGATATCGCACGTATCTTTGACCCTTTGGGATTTCTAAGTCCAATTGTTATTACTGCTAAAATCTTTTTGCAAAAACTCTGGCTGGCTGGCGTTAGCTGGACCGAGGAACTTCAATCCGACCTTGCGTCAGAATGGGCGTCTTATAGAAATCAATTGCTTCATATGGAAACGTTACACTTAGACCGTTGGATACACACTGAATTTGATGGCACTGAAAATATTGAAGTTCATGGGTTCAGTGACGCTTCATGTCTGGCTTATGCAGCCGTTGTTTACGTTAGAGTTTTCACAGCTAGTAAAATTTACGTTTCACTTGTTCTTGCAAAATCTAAGGTCGCACCCGTTAAACAAGTATCACTGCCTCGGTTAGAATTGTGCGGGGCTGTGTTGTTGTCTAAACTATTAAAAGATGTTTCAACTAGTTTAAAGGTTTCGAATGATTCTGTTTTTGCTTGGACAGATTCCACTATTGTTTTGTCTTGGTTGCGGAAAAGTCCCAACAACTGGAAAACTTATGTTGCGAATCGCACAACTGAAATTTTAAATGCTTTGAGTAGTGATCGGTGGCATCATATTAAATCGTCAGACAATCCCGCTGACTGTGCAACGCGTGGATTAAGTCCAGAATCATTAAAGTCGTGTGATTTGTGGTTTCACGGACCTTACTTCTTGCAAGAATCAGCTATTCCATTAAGCTACAATAGATATTCCTGACACTAATCTTGAAACTAAAACTAAAAACACCAATTTCGGCTTTAGTTGATATTGACAATAATTTCTTAAATTCCTACTTATCCAGATACTCCAAATTTCAACGACTTATACGTGTGACAGCTTACGTGTTTAGGTTTTATCAAATATGTAAGTCTCGTCGTCTGGCTAAGGCTAATCAATCTGACATTTGCATCCTTTCCTCAGTACTTAACTGTTGAGGAATTGAGTCATGCTACTAATATTTGTATTCGTTTATCACAATCTGTTTATTTTCATGATGAGATTGAAACGTTGAGGACTGGAGGTAATATTTCGAAATCTAGTAAATTAATATCACTAACTCCGTACTTAGATGAATATCAGATTTTGAGAGCTACTGGACGTTTGAATAATGCTCAGCTTGAATTTAATGTAAAGTCACCTATAATTTTATCTTCTAAATGTAATTTAGCATTGTTAATTGTTAGAGACACGCATCTTAAGACATTACATGGTGGGCCACAATTGACTCATTATACAGTTAGGCAAAACTATTGGATAATCGGCGCAAAGAATCTGGTCCGAAAGGCTATTCGCCAGTGTTTGATATGCTTTAAGTACTCTGCTGCGCCGACTAGTCAATTGATGGGCCAATTGCCTGCCTGTAGAGTGACCCCTACTAAGCCTTTTCGCAATAGTGGAGTGGATTATGCAGGTCCTCTTACGTTGAAATTATATCCAGGTAGATGTCAACGTACCACTAAGGCCTACATTTGCTTATTTATTTGTACTGTTACCAAGGCTATCCATCTGGAATTGGTAAGCGATCTTTCTACCGCTGCCTTTCTTTCTGCTTTTCGTCGTTTTACATCCCGGCGCGGGTATTGTAGTGATATATGGAGCGACTGCGCTACCAATTTCGTTGGAGCCTCAAAGGAGCTAGACTCTTATGTTTAAAAACAGAGATTCTTCGGTGATTGGAGAAATTTCTGAGTTGCTTGCTAATGAGCATACCACGTGGCATTTTATTCCTCCGGGATCCCCTCATTTCGGTGGATTATGGGAGGCTGGAGTGAAATCTATCAAAGCTCATATCAAGAGAGTGATTGGTCAAACCCTACTTTACCTTTGAAGAGTATGCTACTCTATTGACTCAAGTCGAAGCCTGTGTTAATTCAAGACCGTTAAGTCCGATTAGTGCTTCTCTTGATGACATTTCTCCACTCACTCCGAGTCATTTTTTAATTGGCGAGGCAACAATTACTGTTCCGGAAGTCAGTATAGATGGAAAAAGTTTCCCCTTTGGATCGATGGAAACTCATTCAAAAAATGGTACAAAATGTATGGGCTCGTTGGAGCACCGAGTATTTAACTTCATTACAAAACCGTAAAAAATGGCGTCAAAGGACTTCAGAACCTGAAGTAGGTACTATTGTACTCGTTAAAGATGAAAGACTTCCTCCCGGAAAGTGGTTGTTGGGCCGTATTATTGAAAAGCATCCTGGCAAAGATGGTCTAACCAGAGTTGTTACTCTTAAATACAAAAATAGTTTATTTAAGAGACCTATCACTAAAATATGTCCTCTTCCGTATGATAACTAATTCAAATAGTTAAGTTTATATTTTTTTCTTCTCTTGTATTTGGTCATAAACTCATAACTTACAGAAAACTGTAGTAGTATAGTGAATTTATTAACTGATTTGTGTTGATTCCACCCCTTTGAAGGACTATTCGTCCTTGGGGGCCGGTAATGTTAAGGTTAGTTCTAAGATCCGCCACAAGATGGCGCTGTTCGATATAAGAACGCGCTATGGTTTTGTTTTACCAGTTCATAAGGGCAATGTGAATTTTTCTAATAAAAAGTTTTGTTCGGAAATCAGTGCAGTGTAATTTAGCGCCCTCTAGTGTTGTAGTGAACACGCGCCTTAGACAAGTTTCCGCGATTACAATGAAACGGAGTCATTTTCTTTGTGACGCAGTCATTCATTTCCAGTTAATTATCTCACATCTGATTTGAAAGGCGAAACATGTATTTTTAATGTATTTTATTTTATTTCTCTCTTCAGTTAATATTAGAAAATTAGACAAATACCCAGTACTACATTTTAGTTAAGGGAAATGCACATAATTTTCAAATTTTCCAAAATATAGGTGATAAAAATGACATGATATGATTTTTTCTGGACTCACGGATTCAATAGAAACTGCTCCCGTAGAAAAGTGCTAAATAGTACATTGTTAACGAGTGGGTGAAAGTAACTTCTTTAAGTCCAGAGACTTAAAAAAGTCTTTCACCCGAAGTAAACACTGTGCTTTTCATTACGAATACAAGGAAAGTAAAAATAAAAACATGAATTAGCTAAAGAAATGATGAGTGAATTATGCGGAAGCATAAACAAAACTCTAAACTTGAAAAAAAAAAATTATTGGATTACGGTTTTAGCTTCCAGCATATTTTTTTTTTCTGTGGCCGACCAACTATTTAGCTATTAGATTCTTTTCATTTGGTTCCATCAGTGAAAAAATGATAAAAAAATCCATATTATAAAAAAATATATTCTTTAACTTCATGTTATTTCAATTTTACATAATATGTTGAATGGCTGTAAAGGAAGTTGGAATATGGTTCAATAGAATAACGTGAAAATAGAACTAGTTTTTTTTAATAATTTGACAGCTGTCAGTTGAAAACGATTCTCCCTAGGGCTGAAAAGTATTACTTTCTCCACGCTCCTCAGGCAACTTCAGACTTACTTTCAGAGTATGAGTAGGTAATGAAAAAGTACTTTTTTGCACTTAATTTTTACGGGACTTAAACTATTTTTATTATTACTTTAACTATTAATATATTTGGAGCACCCATAACCGGAGAGCATGTATGAAGAGAGTGATGTGTAGAGGAAGCAAGAGAGATCTGTAAGGATCGTAGCAAGTGGAAATCACTTGTCTCTGCCTGCCCCCACGGGAACAAGGCGTGATAATATGTATATACTTATTCTACTTACCAGTGTACTTTTTATCTTTCGATTTTGGATGACTGAGTAACAAACATCAACAATTATGAGCTCTATGAGCCCCTATGGAAATAGATTGATGCTCCTGTGACTGTGACAATTAAATTCTGGCGTTAACTAAACAGGATAGAAGTATTTAATGAAATTCAATTTTTTTTTTCGGGAACACCCGAGCACGCAGTGCATGTCCTATCACGTTAAACACTTGGTGACACTGACACTAAAGTCCTAAGCAAATACGGTCGCGCTAGAGTTGTTCAATTTAAAAATATTTACGACAAACCACCAACCCACCGAAATTAAAGGGCTTTCTTGGACAAATGCATTTGTACACGTATCCATAATTTATTAAACTACGTAGATATTAATATGAAATGGCCTTATTATAATGCTAACACTATTTACGTCTTTAAAAAAAATACTATTGGCCTAAACAAACAATAGTTTTTTCAATACAGTTGTATAACATGGCGTACTTTCTGAGCCTATATCTATGATTCGAAAATTGAATCTTTTGCACTGGCATCTTACTTTTCCGCGGTCGTGACTTACTTTTCCGAGCTCGATCATTACTATAGGCCCATATCATTGGCCACAATTGTGGCAAAGGTATTTGACAGTGTACTTAACTCGAATCTTAAAAAGTATATTAAGATACATGACGCCCAGTTCGGCTTTCGTTCGGGCTTGTCAACCGAGCATGCTATTTTGAGTCTGAAACACACTGTCAGATATTACACTAATAGGCAAACTCCGATCTATGCCTGTTTCTTGGATCTATCAAAGGCCTTTGATATGGTGTCGTATGATGTCCTCTGGCGGAAACTGAAAGACTCTGGAGTACCACCAGAGTTGATAGGTATGTTAAGGCACTGGTACTTAAATCAGGAAAACCGTGTGAGGTGGGGGAATGAGCTCTCGGACCCGTATAGGATGGAATGTGGAGTGAGACAAGGTGGCCTAAGTTCACCTCTACTTTTTAGCCTGTACGTAGACGCGCTGATCGAGGAACTCAGCAACACAGGCGTGGGCTGTCACGTGAATGGGATCTGTGTCAACAGTCTCAGTTACGCGGACGACATGGTGCTGTTGGCTCCCTCGATTAGTGCGTTGCGAACTCTGGTGGGTGTGTGAGTCGTACGCTGCCTCACATGGTTTATCCTATAATGTTAAGAAAACTGAGCTCATGGTCTTTAAGGCTGGTAATAAGTGCCCAACTTACGTACCACCAGTGACACTTAATGGAGTGTCGTTAAGAAGGGTGTACCATTTTAAGTACCTAGGGCATATTATTACAGATAGCCTTAAAGACGATGAGGATATGGAACGGGAACGCAGAGCGTTGTCAGTCCGGGCGAACATGCTGGCCCGCAGATTTGCACGATGTACGAACACTGTAAAGGTGACATTGTTTAAAGCGTTTTGTACGTCCCTCTACTCTGCGAGTCTGTGGGCTACATATACTCAAAGGACTTACAACGCTCTGCGGGTCCAGTACAATAACGCCTTCAGGGCGCTGTTGCGGCTTCCTAGATATTGCAGTGCATCGGCAATGTTCGCAGAGGCACACACCGATGGTTTCGACGCACTCTGGCGTAAAAAGTCTGCATCTCTGCTTCACAGAGTGCGTGGAAGCAGCAACAGCATCCTGATGGCTGTGGCAAGTGACCCTCAGTGTCCAATGATGTGGGCACTGACGGAGAGGACCAAGTCCAAATTAGCTATTAAGTACTAACATAGTTTTAAGTTTTTACTAATATTTGTGGGTCATAGTTGCCTGAAATAAATGCATTTTATTTTATTTATTTATTATTTTTGCAGTTTAGTTTTAAATCAATGTAAAAGCAAGGAGTTTTCGTAATAGAAAAGTTTACCACTTTTTATAGTGAATCGTATTTCAGGTGGTATACTTGTCTATGTGGCCCACCATAGAATAAAATTTGATACAATTTATACAAATGATTATTTTAAATAGTTGTTTATTATCAAATATTTTATACAAACATTTAGTTTTATTTACTATTTAGTTTTAATTTAATTATTTTCACATAAACATTTGTCAAAAATCGAATACTTTGGCTGTATACGCGTAGGAGTCTGTTGCTTAGAATCGTCGTAAAAAAATATATGCAAAAACGCGCCATTATCTAAAAATTTTCCATTTGTTATTTTGTTGTGTGTTTTGAATTGATTTTAGTTCTTTGATTTGTTTTTTACTATTTTTCACAACTGTATTGAAAAAAATTGTTTGGCACACGTGCGGAAGTGTCATTTTCACTCGTCCCGACTCTTGACCCTCGCCTACGGCTCGGGCCAAGACTCGTCGGGACTCGTGCAACATGACACATTTTCCGCACTTGTATCAAAAACTGCTATTGTTGTATTAGGGTTAATACAGTGAAAAATGTTGTAAAGACAAAAAGCGAAATGAGAATTTCGGGGTTTAACAATTTTTTTTCCTAATTCAGAGAAATCCCAAGTAAGAAATATTTATTGCCTCATATAGGCAAGCGCTTCTTCTTTCTAAAAAAAATGTTTAAATTGTATAATAACGTCCCACACTACCGTTATCACCCATATGCCGCGTTAAAATTGACGTTGGGAAATCCACCCATTTAATAAACAACGTTTTTGGGAAGTACCTTAGAAGAAATGCTTGTCTAGGACAATCATTGGTATCATTTAAAATACTAGTTATTTCTGTACTAACACCTCATTTACCACTTATCTACGTGGATATTCATTGCGCATACGAATGGACCAATATTATTTTATTCGCTATTTATATGTAAATGAACAGTTTCGATCTGCATCTACTATTACCATTACGTGCACTTTATATAACTCATGAAGCGGTGGCGATCGCGTGGTTGAGGCGTCCGCTTGTGGTCGAATGGTCCCAAATACTATCTTCGCTCTTAAATTTGATGATGATGAATGATAAATACACACCATAAAGTTAATTTCTTTGTCTAATGATACACACTAATCAATTTTTACTCCTTATCGTCAAATTGACACCATTACACACTAATAAATTCTTGCTCGTTATAATATACAGGCGTTTCGTTGATTTAAAAATTGACATCATTACACACTAAAAAATTCTTGCTCGTTATAATATACAGGCGAAATTCTGCGGCAGGTATTACATCGAACAAATTCCTCGGAGCACTTCCCATGATAGATGCGGTAAAGAATGCACAAGGAAGCGACATCCCTACGCAGAGCCAGAGGATCGAGACGGCTGACGAGAATCTTGTCATCGACGATGCGAGTTGCACGACGTTGAACGCGGTCAAGAGGGAGAAGTTGGTATTGTGGTGCCCCGGCCCACAGATAGAAGCAATATTAGCTTACAGTCGTATCAAGGTGTACAGAAGGGTTCCTGTTTTAAAGAAAAAATCTCCTTATTAGTTGTTTAGTACTTAAGTAGGTCACCTCTCCGGCCCTCCGGTCGCAAAGTTCAATAGGTACGTAGTACGTTTTGACCTATCTACTAACCTACTATGTACCTATTGAAAACTCATTGGTATTATGACTGTATAGAATATTGACTAATGCATTCATTCTCATAAACTTTCACGTTTAGTAGGATAGGATTCCTTACCACTTACTTTCGGTGAAGGAAAACATCGTGAAGAAACTATTCACGTGTCTGCTGACACCGGTGTAATCGCTATAACATACTTAGGCATTCGATAAGAAAGATTTGGTCTAATGGTTGATTGGAGAATGCCATATGGCGTTAAGTCCACCATTTGTACATATTTTTTTTAAATGGCGTGCTTTAAAGTTTTAAATAGAAAATAAATAAACATTTGTATAATAAAACACTAATTCCAGTTCCACTCTGTGCGATTGGCTGTGAGTTAGGTAATGATTTTATTACAATAGGTTTTGTACAATAAAGATAAAACAATTACCTACCTTGATTTTGAATGGCTTTTACTCATGAGCGCATCATTTTTGGATTAACAATTCATTTTCATGTCGCCATATTATTAAACATCTGATTTCTAAATAACTAGCTGTTGCCTGCGGCTTCACCCGCGGCAAAAAACATCTTGTGTGGTTTCCATACAAACTCGATCCCTTGAATATTGAAATTGAAACAAGTAGCCTGAAACTCAACATTTGTAAAATTATTTCATGACTATGAAGAAAATGCTCCAGTGGAAAGTCTCCCGCCCACGCCCCCCATCACCAGTGTCCCCTGACAATGACCCAGCGCTCCCAGGCGGCCATTGAGCCACACGACGCAGCACGTGCCACCACGCCCCCCATTACCAAGCTAGCAATCACACAATGACATGTCGTGAGGAGACACGCTAGCTGGCGATCGCCTAATTTGCCGGCTTCCGCAGGTTAAGGCTGACTAGGCAGATGTTGAGCAAGGAAATTTGCAGCAAAGTTAAAAAATATATTGCTAGATAAATGCTATTATAGCATTGAAGAGTTTTTAGTAGACAAAAAAATTATTTGATTTACTTTTTACTGACCTATTATTCGAATTTGTATTTTTATTTGTTAATTGACTATTCCTTTTATTTTGACCAGTATTTGTGAATTTGACTTGAAATAGTACCAATCTTATTATATTACTAGCTGTTGCCCGCGGCTTCGCCCACGTGAGTTTCGCTTAGATGAAAATCTTTTTGTGTTCCAAACTATTTCAGATCTTCGATTTTTATACGTCTACTGAAAATGTTCATCAGATTAATCAAGTTTTGCTAAGGCGCCATTTCCATATAATATGTTATAGTGTAGCTGGTCCCTTGGAGTTATTCATCAGATGTTCCAGATCTTCAATTTTTATACGTCAGCAGAAAATGCTCATCAGGTTGAACGACTGTTGTTAAGGCACCATTTCCATATTTCTTATAGTTTAACTGTTCTGTTTTTCAAAATCAATTATAGCCTAAATGTTGCCTAGGCTTAATAGCTACACAATAAAAAAAAAATTATTCAAATCGGTTCAGTACTTTCGGAGATTAGCGTGATCATACATACAGACAGACAAGAAATTCCAAAAAAAATTTTTTGCTTTCTATTATTCTTTTTAAGTGTCCCTCTATCCATTTCAGTCAAAAATACTAAATGTACAGACAAAATATTTTTACTGTTTTGTTATATGTATAGATTAGCTGTTGCCCGCGGCTCCGCCCGCGTGATTTTCGCTTAGATGAAAATCTTTTTGTGTTCCAAACGGTTTCAGATCTTCGATTTTTATACGTCTACAGAAAATGCTTATCAGATTAATCAAGTTTTGCTAAGGAGCCATTTCCATATTTGTTATAGTGTAGGTCTCTTGGAGTTATTCATCAAATGTTCCAGATCTTCAATTTATATACGTCAGCAGAAAATACTCATCAGGTTGAACGATTTTTGCTAAGGCGCCATTTTTTTTTTTTTCAATTCGAATAATTTATTGCTTTTCACATTGTACAGTAGTTACATAAAGGTTACACGTCACTACAAATTTTAGGTACAATGTAAACCCTGTCGGGCATTGCAATTAAAATAGAGAGGAACGGCAAGCGGATTGTTAAAGATTTTACAATTTAAATATATAATTATGTAATAGTTATTGTCAAGTCATTATTAATTTTAGATTTAATAATATTATTAATAGAATTTAAAATTTAAAATGTCAATTTTTTAATTATATGTCGTTAAAATATTCGTCCAACGTGTAAAAACATTTATTTATTAAAATTAATTTAAGTTTTTTTAGAAATGAAGAATATTTTTCTTCATTCCTTAAATCGTCAGGTAGGGCATTATAAATTTTTATAGCCATAGATAGTGGCCCCGAACTAAACAATTTTAAATTAGATGTCGGTATTACTAATTTGTTTTTCCTCCTAGTAGGATAACGTCGCGGTAAATCGTCCTCTTTTGTAAATAGTTGAGGATATCTTCGTACAAATTTGCACGCTTCTAGGATGTAAATCGAAGGCAAAATTAATATCTTTAAGTTTCTAAAATGCGGCTTACAGGTCTCTGTCTGTTTAATATTCAAAATTATACGAATACATTTTTTTTGTAATATAAAAAGTGTATCTACGTCAGTGCTATTTCCCCAAAGAACTATTCCGTATGTCAGCCACGAATATGCATACGCGTAATAAGCTGTAATGGCGGTTTTCTCACTTGTTGTCATTTTGAGTTCTCTGAGCGCGTATGTAAACGACGACAGTTTTGTTGCTACTTTGCTTACGTGCGCTTTCCAGCTCACACTTGTGTCCAACATTAAACCGAGCAATTGGAACGTACTGACGGTTTCAAGGATTTTTCCCTCATATTCATATTTTATACAAAGGGAGGATTTTTGATATGGTCTAAATTCAATTATTTTTGTTTTATTAAAATTAATTTCTAAATTATGGTCCGTAAGCCATTTAACTACTGAGTCCATGATTTGTTTAAGTATTTCATTTAAATCGTCAGGTTTCGAACAAGAGGTCAAAATTGAAACGTCATCAGCAAATAAAATGTTACATTTCCATACATGTTATAGTGTAGCTGGTCTCTTGCAGTTCTTCATCAGATGTTCCAGATCTTCAATTTTTATACGTCAGCAGAAAATGCTCATCAGGTTGAACAACTTTTGTTAAGGCACCATTTTCATATTTCTTATAGCTTAACTGTTCTGTTTTGGTTCTTCATCAGGTGTTCCAGTTTTCAAAATAAATTATAGCCTAAATG
Source organism: Ephestia elutella (assembly GCA_018467065.1). Taxonomy (NCBI): domain Eukaryota; kingdom Metazoa; phylum Arthropoda; class Insecta; order Lepidoptera; family Pyralidae; genus Ephestia; species Ephestia elutella. Next base: position 1,498,155 of record CM031579.1, read on the forward strand.
TTGCCTAGGCTTAATAGCTATTTTTTTTTGTACTATAACATGTCCCACTGCTGGGCAAAAGCCTCCCCACTCTCTTTCCATGTGTCCCTATCTCTAGTCTTTTCCATCCACTTTCTGTCGAATGCCCTAAGTTCATCCGACCATCTTGTCTTGTTTGTAATAGCTATACAACAAAAAAAGTTTCATTCAAATCGGTTCAGTACTTTTGGAGATTAGCGTGATCATACTTATAGACAGACAAAAAAAAATAAAAAATAAAAATTTTTTGCTTTCTATTATTCTTTTTAAGTGTCCCCAATGATAAATTATAATACAGATATGTTACGTTCATAGTAATTTGCGTTTTAGGTCTGTTCCGAGCAATCCAAAACTACACACATCGACAAGTTTTACTGATAAGTAAGACAAAAGATACAAAAGAGCATGCGAATGAAAGAGATAGCAATAGTTTTCAATGATTCCTCGTCAAATGTTTCTTATGCATAGAGTAACATTTTTTGTTGTAGAGAGGACACTTATTTGAAAAGAAACACACATGGGTAAGAAATAAAACATCTTATAAAAGTAAATCATATATATTGAAATTTTTAACAATTCAGTAATCCTGATCACTCTGAAACCTAATTGATAAAAAGAAAAACAATAGTAATCCTCAATTATCAGTATAATGTATTATAATAGTAGATAATCGAATTCAGTGAAACTATTTTAATGTTTATTAAATTAGTCCATTACACACATTAGATAGCTATTATAATAACAAACAATAATAAAGAACAACTGAACATTAATTTTAGGCATTGTAGTCACCATCAGTATTCGATTCTGCACTAACTAATCTATGTCCGCAGCGCACGCATCCTTGTCGCTCTCACGTCAAAACTAGAATCTCTCTTTCTTTGTCTGAACATGGCGTCAGTGATTAGATTGTTTGGAAAAATAATTAAAATATACTAAACAATCAAACTATTTTTGCATACTCACATGTGATAAGAGATCCCTTGTACTTTGTTTACTTTAGAATCATAATTGGTACACTTTCGAAACACACACGATGGCATTTTTAATATATTTTGGTAAGAACACAGGAACTTACGACGCGGTACGCTCGACGAGGCGCTTGGCGCAGACTGATTACAAGACGTCCCAATTGGGACGTATTCGAGTCTTCACAGCGCACGCGCCTATAACATATCTGCCTCTTGTTTATATAATATATCATTGAGTGTCCCTCTATCCATTTCAGTCAAAAATGCTAAATGTACAGACAAAATATTTTTACTCTCTTATTATATGTATAGATTATATTTGCACACCTTACCAAGGTAGAATGTAATTGGACAACTCATTTTTAAGATCTTTTATACATACATTTTATTGCAAATAAAGAGATTTTGAATTTTGAAGGAAATTGGATAGCAGGGGCTGAGTAGTTTTGAAAAATTGGCAAACTTCGAAAAAAATCTTTTTGTGTATAATAGACGTCAAACAACTTGAACCTAAAGTGATGGAGTGGGTAGGGTAACACACACACTCCATTACAATTCACATGCACATTTCAGATAAAAGGTGGAAATATTCTACTTCTAATAGGTATCAGTGCAACATTGCATGAGCTGTTCAGACGATTTGACCCGTGACTTTTTCAGTTTTTATGCGAAGAAAGATTTACGATTATTATAGGAGCAGGAAATCAACAAACTCACGTGTCTAAACACAATTGATGGCTTCGATGTCCTTTACGGAGTAGACATACGAGTAGCCAAATAAATATTAACGTGTATTTGCTCTAAAGTTTTGGTATTACAGACTTTTGTGAGATCTACCTTCCATGCTAGTCTGCGAACGAAGAACAAATATAGAATACTAGCTGTTACCCGCGGCTTCGCCCGCGGCAAAAAAGGATTAATCATTATCCCGCCACTGTGAAACTGTTGCTTGAGCGCGAGTTAGCACTTTATTCACGATGGAGCGAGTTGAAAAATAGGTAAAATAGCAAATAGGTAAAATTACAAATTCAAAGACAAATACCGTTTATACGTAACCTGAAGCTAATTTAAAATAACCTGAACCTAACTTCTTTTCCGCCCTCAGTCTTTCCGGGTGGTCATAAAGAGTAACCTGAACCTAACTTATTTTCTGACTTCGAGTCTTTCCGGGCAGTAATAAAAAAAAAATAACCTGAACCTAACTGCGTTTCCGCCCTCAAAGTCTTTCTGGGCGGTCTTAAAAAAATAACCTAAACCTAACTACTACTATATGATCTTAGCTTTACAATATACAAAGTTTAACACTAAAAAAAATTACAATTTCGGAAACATTGTTTATTTTTAGACCAACCGCGAATTGGACCAACTGCGAATTAAACCAACCGCGAATTGGACCTTTTTTGGAACAATCGCGCCTAAACCGTGTCAGTGATGTCTACAGCGAAGAGCTGGGCGGGGTGGGGTGCGATATTTGAAATGAGTGCGGGGCGGTGAGTGACCGATATGTACGTTAGTACTACTTACTAATCTGTGGCGCAACTGTTTTCGCTACACTATATGGTATACATAAACATTTATAAAAATATTACTCGAAAGAACATTCTTCGCGAATAAATATTGAAAGAACTTGTCCGCGGTAAACTGCCATCTCGTGGCAGGCCGTGAGAACTAAAGGTAAGTATTTAATTAAAGCGCCATCTAATGACAAATTAGATGTAATGGAAAAAATGTGTGCACTCAGCAGCGGTCCGCACACCTCGACGTATCCGGACATACTGCCGGCCGGTGCAACGGCCCGTTTTATTTGGAAGTAGTGGGGAGGCTGTCGTAACGTCACTTTGACGTAACGTCACTTCGACGTAACGTCACTTTGACGTAACGTTACTTTGACGTTACGTCATTTTGACATGACGTCATTTTGACATGACGTCTATTTTGTCAAATAATAGATGGCGTTACTATAATTGGTATCCCATGCCCACGGGAACCATTTTTTCCGGGATAAAAAGTAGCCTATGTGCTATTCCAGGTCATTATCTACCTCTGTACCAAATTTCATCGACCTCCGTCCAGTAGATTTTGCGTGATTGAGTAACAAACATCCTCACAAATTCACAAACTCACATCCAAACTTTCGCATTTATAATATTATATAGTATATATAGTATATAGTATATAGTATATAGTATATAGTATATAGTATATAGTATATAGTATATAGTATATAGTATATAGTATATAGTATATAGTATATAGTATATAGTATATAGTATATAGTATATAGTATATAGTATAAGTATGGATTACTCGAAAGAATATTCTCTCGCGAAAAAATATTGAAACAACTTGTCTGCGATAAAGTGCCATCTCGTGGCAGGCCGTGAAGAACTGAATTCCAAGTATTTAATAAAAGCACCATCTAATGACAAATTAGATGTAATGGAAAAAAATTGTGTACCTCATACGGCTATGTTGCGCGCTCCGCCTCCGCACGCAATGAACATCACAACAAACTCACTGATGTTCGTTCACACACACATAATATATAGAAGTTTGAGCAGAGTGCCGCCATTACCTCCGTGCACTCAGCAGCGGTCCGCACACCTCCTGACGTATCTGGGCATAATGCCGGCCGCCCAGTGCGTAACGGCCCATTTTATATGGAAGTAGTGGGAGGCTAAGTCGTAACGTCACTTTTGACGTACTCCGTCACTTTGACGTACAGTCACTTTGACGTACGCAGTCACTTTGACGTTACGTCATTTTGACATGACGTCTATTTTTGTCAAATAATAGATGGCGTTTACTTATAATTGGTATCCCATGCCCACGGGAACCATTTTTTTCCGGGATAAAAAGTAGCCTATGTGCTATTCCAGGTCATTATCTACCTCTGTACCAAATTTCATCGAAATCCGTCCAGTAGATTTTGCGTGATTGAGTAACAAACATCCTCACAATCTCACAAATTCACAAACTCACATCCAAACTTTCGCATTTATAATATTAGGTATGGATTCCAGCGCTTCTCTTCCCTAGCAGATTGTAAAAGTCAATAAAATGACATGTCATAGTTAGTTATACTTAGGTATACTTTATACCTGCTTTGCATAGACTTATAATATGCTGCTTTGTATGTTACCAGTGTACAATAAAGTATTTTGTATTGTATTAGCCTCTGAAATTGTCATGCAATTTTCTTTCATGACTGCGTTAGCAGTCTTTATTAGACTGATGTGACGTGGTTGGCGGGCGGAGTCGCGACTAAATGGTAGCTATTTGTGAAATCACCTAACTAGTATTTTTATGAATACATTGTTTGTAAAGGGAACACCGTTTACACTGATTAGATGAATGGATTACTTATTATGTAGTTACTTTACTTATTATGTATAATGTAAGTAGGAAGGGAGAGTCATACATAACATAACTGACATGACAAGAAAACTAAGTAAATACATAATGTGCCAATCTCACACAAAAAATATGAAAAATGGTAAAAAATAGCTGATCCTACTTAATATCATTAACGTGGAAGTTACATAGATAACATATGTAGCTACGTCGTTTGGTAGAGATGATGAATGAAAAGTTGTGGCTTGGTTTTGGTTAAGGAAATAAAGGCTTGAATCACCTATTTCTTTGATATGATTCCTATGAGAAAGCTAGGATATACCTATAATATCCTAATATTTTATTTATACATAAATATTTACTATTCACCATCTTCGAAGGTCTCGTGGATTAGGTATTATACTCCGGGAGCTAGAATCGAATTTCATCAGAGTTTTGATAACCTATTCCCAAGGGTGGGCTTTTTAAAATTAAGTTCAAAGACTCAAAGAGATTATCTCTTTGAGTCTTTGAACCTAATTTTTATAGCACACAATAAAATAACAAAAACACACTGGCCCTTTTCAGCTTTGTAGCTTTATATCTTTCTATCTTATTCCTTTTTGAGGGTGAGCTGAGCACATTATGCTAGTTCTTCCCATTTTGTTACATCGCTTTCCAAACTTCTTTGTGAGCATGTACGTTATGTACTGTATGTATGTACGTAACTGTATGACTGTATGTGCCATGCCATAATCTCTTTTTTGATATCATTTGATACTAGCTTTTGCTCTTTGCTTCGCCCGCGTGGAATTTAATTTCTCACTCATTTCATCCCCTCAGGGATACTAGAGATACTGCTCTTAAAGAACCCCACTGCAATATTTCAAGTTTCAACTTTGAGCGGTTTCATCTGCGTTAAACATATATGTACCAATCAGTCTGTCAGTAAGCGTCCAATTTTATATACAGCTATAGGTAGTAAAACAGTCTACTCGCTAAGCAATTTTTCTCGCCAACTCGCAGCTAGAATGGGATATACAAAAGAAACACAAGGTAGGACTTCCTGCTATTACATTTGCATCCCTTTATAGTTGGAACAAATTGCTGGTCAGTGTGCAAAGTGCGTAGACGCTTTATATTCTACAAATTACAGACATAGATGTCGTGCGTGCCTCAGTTGTGACTCAAAAGTCAAAGGTATCGTACTAAAACATAGAAGTTTTACAGAGATCTTGTCACAAAATTTTAATTTTTATGGCTTCTGAGACACAATTGAGACACGACATCTATGTTTGTAATTAGTTGGAATCGGCCCCCTGGTTAGGATTAGAACAAATTGCTGGTCAGTTTGCAAAGTTTATAGGCGCTTTATAAGACGCCAGCTCTTAGGCTAACAAATGCTTGAAAGGAAAAGGGGAGTGGGCAGTGTAACGTTACGCAAACCCCTGGGCCGGCCACTCCGGCCAGTGAGCAGCATGCCGCCGCGCCGCACGCTCCTGCTCGCGGCGCTCGCGCTGGCCGCCTGCGCCCGCGCAGACCCACACGATGCCGAGCTCAGTGGTACGATGTCCTATCCACTCTTGTGTACATTTCAAATTATTTATTGCCGCTGCTTCTGTGTTAAAAATAAAAAGTGTACTTAATACTAATTTTCATACCTAAAATTTTCTTAAATTCAAAATTACCAACTAGTGATTCGTGGTATAATGTCCTCACCACTCTATTGTTCATTTCCAATTTATTGATTTTCATCTGACTGCTTTCTTGTTTAAAAAATGAATATTTCTATGTTGATTTTTTCATAGCGGGCAAAGTTTAAAGTTTTTCCTTTCGATGTCGACGTCGTCGCTGACTCTGTGTTAAAAATAAAAAGTGTTCTTAATTCTAATTTTCACTTACCTAAAATTTTCCATTATTTAAAATTTTCTTTTCTTTTTTTTTTTTTAAATTCTAAACTACCAACTAAGTGATTCGTGTGGTATATGATGTCCTCTCCACTCTTGTGTTCATTTCAAATTATTGATTTTCACTCTGACTGCTTCTGTTTAAAAAATGAGGTGTTCATTTGATTTTTCATAGCGGGAACAAAGTTTAAAGTTTTCCTTTCGATGTCGACGTCGTCGCTGACTCTGTGTTAAAAATAAAAAAGTGTTCTTAATTCTGAATTTTTTCATACCGAGTATAGTTAAAAAAATTCTTAGAATTCAAAATAAGTGCTACGTGATATGATGTCCTCTCCACTCTTGTGTCACGATCTTTAATACGGTATTTGGATACGAGTAGTTTCGTAAATTCAAATTTCAAAAACGATGTTTAATATACTGTTAGTGAATGTCTACAATTTTATAGTCAGTAAAGTTTATTTGTATATTTTATGAAGCGATGGTGATCGAGTGGACGGGGCAGATGACTTACACGTCCGCCGGTTTGAATCCTATCGACCCATATACAGTTGATGTTTCAAAGTTTGTATTTTTCAAGTGATTTCCTAAATGTTTATTTACGAAATATTACGGAAATTGTTATAAATAATACACGTAAGACGTATATTTAAAAAAATAAACAATTTATTTTTACACACCACAAAAGCTTTTCAGTAGACTCATTTAACAAATATAATATGAATTTGATATATAGGGTAATATTTTCTGTGGGAATTTCAAATATACGAATATAATAATACGAAGCTGCGCCCCGGGGCTTCGCTTCCCGTGGGAATTTCTGGTATTATGTACTCCATGTGCTTGAAAGTTTTTTCTGCCAATCCTGTGAAAAACTACAACAATGGATTTCGACAAAATTTTGATAGCATATAGATTACCTTATATAGTCCTTATAAGTCCACGGGAACTCTTTTGGCTGATAATGAGAATTCCGCAAGCCGCCACTTGCAATTTTATGAAAGCTTTTTGACCATCCAATAACAAACTATTTTGCTTAAAATAACGTTCTTAAAAATGATATAATTTTATAATCACTTTCTGTAATTGTTTACGGCCGTAGACTCAACCTTTGTTACCTAGTCTACATTGCTTAAACTTTCGCCATCGTCTTCTAATGGTTATTCCAAAATGCTAGAAGTTTGTTTGCTTTGAAACTAGTAATGATTGAAAAATAACGTCTTTTTCTTTTACTTTTAGAATTAATAATTACTGCAGATATCACGTCTTTGTTTATTTAAGGGATAGAGCAGAGCCAAAGAGTCGTGAGATCTCGAAGGCCACGCTTAGCTTGGACATTGGGCTTATAGCTCTTTCTTTTTTACTGACTTTTTCTTTTTTGCATAATATGTGCGTTAGAGATATAAGAAAAAATATATGAGGAGTCTTTAAAGGTTTAATAGAAATTAACATGATTTCTTTAGACTTTTGTCTGTCCTTTTGTCTGTTGGTATGTTTGTACGCGCATCATAGGAAAACCACTGGATGCAATTTGGTACGACTTTCACAGCTGTAAGTTACAGAAAGTGGCGCAAGTTTCATCTTGATACGCCATTTCGAAACTGTGAGTTATTACAATATTAATACTTACAATAGTGAATTCCTTGCACGGTAGAAGTTGCGAGGCAAAAACCAGTGCATATTAAAAGTTGCAGCAAGATTTATTTAAAGGACAAGCTGTTGCCCGCGGCTTCGCCCGCGTGACTTTCGCTTAGATGAAAAATCTTTTTGTGTTCCTTATTGTAGTAACCAAAACTCCAGTACTTATAATTTAAGCCATTTGGTTATCTCGTGTCCCGCGAGAATATATGTATTAGGTAGGTACTCGTAGTACAGTCGCGGTGTTAAAATGAAAAGTGATATTTCATCCAATAAACGATCTTCGTCTGCTCGTTATCTACAATTTCCCGTATACCACCACTCCCACCGCGAGTCTCTCTTTGTCCTACCCCGTGTCCTGTCTATTTATACGTCAGTAGAAAATGCTCATCAGGTTGAACGACTTTTGCAAAGGCCCCATTTCCATTTATTTTATAGAGTAGCTGGTCTCTTGGAGTTCTTCATCAGATTATCAGATATTCCATATCGTTTTTTTTATACATCAGCAGAAAATGTACTCATCAGGTTAAACGACTTTTGCTAAGGCGCCATTTCCATATATGTAATAGCGTAGCTGGTCTTATGTAATTCTTCGCTATTAAAATGGTCGTTCTTCAGCAGGTGTTCCAGTTTTCAAAATCAATTATAGCCTATATGTTGCCCAGGCACAAAAACGTTTCATTCAAATCCGTCCAGTAGTTTTTGGGTGAAACGCGTACATACATACAGACAAGAAATTCCAAAATTTTTTTTTGCTTTCTATTAGATACAAAGCTAATCGAAGCTAGTATAGTTTAAAGTCATTTAAGATAAACTTTTCTTAAGCAAAGTGTTACCAATTTTTTTTTTGGATTTTTTTTTTATTTTTTTACGAACGACCCAAAATTTTACACTCAATTGCTAACAGTGGCGAAATTAATGCAAAACATAATTATTTTTATTTCTATTTTAATAAAGCAATGTATGAACATTCTAAAAACATGTTTTGTGGATCTGTTCATCAGAGTTTATTTATAAATTATTTTAAAGTTAACAAAAAATTATTTGAATTAGGGAATCCATTTTTACAGAGATTATAAAAAAATAACGGAAGGAGCTTTTTTTAAAAAACCTTTTAAAAACATCCTTGGTTATTAGGCTTTCTTAAGAGGTATTACTTACGTGGATACTCTTGCAAAGTTTTTGAATTTAGGACCCAAAAAATTACAACTATTACCTGAAAAATTAAACTACATTTTTTGGTAAAAATATATAAACTTTTCACATAGGGAACGAGTGTAAAATCTAAGAATTACTCTCTATACGTACAATAGAAAGTATTGGTGTGTATACAAAGTGCTACTTATAAGTCATTAGTGTGAGTCGGTGTGGGAGCAGGGCGCGTTGATGTCTTTTGTATGGGCTTCTCAAAAATCAATTTTTTTGTCTGATCATTTATTTTCTTTTTAATTTTATTAACAGAATTAACAAGAATAGTTTATGCTAAAATGATCTGAATATTTTGTTCTAATACCTATGCACTACCTGTTTTGATTGGATTAAACTTAATTGTACATTTTACTAATTTTATGAACAATACAAGCTCTCTTGGGACTTTCGGGATAGAAGTACCTACCTCTATGTAGTTTTCCTGGTATTTTTCTACCCGAATGCGTCCAGTAGATTTGCGTGATTGAGAACAAACATACAAACTCACAGACTCACAAACTCACATCCAAACTTTCGCATTTATAATATTATTAGGATATAGGATATTAGGATATATATAATATTATTAGGACTAGGATATTAGGACTAGCAGTTGCCCGCGGACAGACAGACAGACAAGAAATTCCAAAAAAATATTTTTTCTTTCTATTTTCTTTTTAAGTGTCCCTCTATCCATTTCAGTCAAAAATACTTAAAGTACAGACAAAACATTTTTACTGTTTTATTATACTTATGTATAGATATTCTATAAAACCCATATCTCTCGGAATGTTCTCATTTAAAAGCGATATTATTTATTCTTATAGTAAAATAATTATCATTAGCTTTACTAATTTGAGTAAACATAAACATTTGATTTTAAAATATTTCTGTTTGAAAAGAATTAATATCTTAAACTAAAATAAACTGCGTTCAGACCAGAAGTCTAGATAATAAGGCCGCACTAAGTCTAATCTAGCCCCGCATGTCTGCTCAGACGTTTCACAACTGGCACTGAACGAACAGGACACTGTAATATTGGCTATGTGCAGGCTAGATTCTAAACCAAGAGCCGCTTCGACTCGACAAAACTAACGCTTGATCAAAAGTACCTCATTTTAGGCTAGTCTGTGCCCGCGAACTTCGTCGGTTCGTTATTTTCTATTGTTAATATCTCAGGTTCTAAGCGACGGATCAAGATGAAACCTACACCAGATTTTAAGTTAGGCCTTCAAGAATACAACTTTAAAAACCGCATTAAATCCATCCAGTAGTTTTTTGTATGATGCGCGTACAAACATACAGACAGACAGAAAAATCTAAAAAAATCGTTTTGGCTTCTATTGGCACTATAAAAGACTCTCCACATAATTTTCTTAAATATCTGCTATGTACAGACACAGACCAGTTACAGTTTTATTATATAAATAAATAAATATATACGGACAAATCACACGTATTGAGTTAGTCCCAAAGTAAGTTTGAGACTTGTTATGTTTTGATGATGATTTTTATTCTATCGGTTATACCAAATCTCATCAAAGTCTGTCCAGTAGATCTAGCAACACTCACAAACATATTCACAAACTCACATCCCAACATTCGCATTTATAATACTAGTAGGAAGGACTAGTCAGCCTCTAGAGCCGGCGTCCCCATTCCTCTCCAGAGAAAGTGCTCGGAGCAGGAAGCGAGTTATATCACGGTGTGTTACAGCCGATACACGACCATTATAAGTTTATTTTGCAATGCGAATAAGTAAGAGTACCTACTACATTTGTGCACTCGTTCGAGACGTCATCCTGATATGTGGTTACCTAAAAAACATGACAGCCATTCAATTTCTATGTAAAAAAGATATAATTTCTTGATTGGAAATATTGGGATGCAAGATGTAGCCTTTTCTTATTAATGCCCTATCATAAACAAATATATTTTTTTCAAATTTTACGTTTCAGAAATTAACGCGTCCAAATAAACATCAGCGTTGTTATATTACTAAATGAAAAAATTAGTCACAAGAAGAAAAACAAAGGATGTGTGTACAGTATTAGGTATGTAGAGACATTGCAATTTGCAATATAAATAATAATTATTCGTCAAAAATATTTTTTGACTAATGCACTGCCTGCGCAGTATCTGTTTGATTAGTTAAGAAACACTGAGCGTCAACAATAGGGTAGGGTAGAGAAAGGGTAATAGGAGTCACTTACAAAGCAAGTTTTCAAATAAAAAGCTTATTTCAAAATTACCAATATTTACGTTAATGTTTTATAACAAAAAACACTTATTTGCCTAATAATTGAGATCAGTTTTAATCATTTTGTACATCAACTTTGGGAAAAAATTAAGTTTAAAAAAAAAGTAGGTTTGACTTCCATCGCACTTACTTCGGGGCAAATGGTGGTCAGCCTTGGGAAAATGGGGATCAAGCAAAACTAACACATATCGCAGACGGGCCCTTCGGCAGAATCCCATCCAGTGCATTCTGCGTGCTTGCCCACAATCCACATGTGGTACAGCGGTACCACATCCCATTGTTGTAATCAATCAATCACCTGCGGACAATGGGGGTCACTTTGACTCTCACTCGATTCTCATTAGCCGCTACTATCACTGCCAACAAAATAATAATAAAACAAAAAAAAACAAAGTTTGAATTGTAATACAAGACTCTTATCACAGTTTTAAACATACAGACTACCTTTCTACAATATACAAAATTTGGCACACTCAAAAAAACGACACTCACCTCTAATAATATTTTTATGTAAATTTACAAATGATGACGCGCGAAAACGAAACACTAGTATCACTCAGCGACGTGCAGCGGTTACAGCGCGAGGCCTTCGCGGGACGGGGGCCGCGGGTGTAGAGGGGGTGTAAAGGCTTATGTCTTGTAGGTTTCGGATGCGTAGTTTTGCAGATATGCGTGTGATTCCGATTGCCCGCTGACTCCAATTACCCGCCCTTCCCCTATTTGACTGTTTTTGGAAAACATATCTAAAATTCTCTTCATTACGGGCACAGAAAAACTAACGATATATATATTTTCGATTATTTTTCAGTATTTATATTTAAAAAATCGATGAAAAAGTTCGTGTGTAATCTATATTACCGCCTAAAAGCTCTAATACGTTACAATGAGGAACCCGTGATTATAATGAATATTATGGGCACTTGTCACTAAAAGGCGTTTTGTTTTACGTACACCAACATCATTTCCTTGTTTTTATAACAAGATTTTTAATAGAATAGGATGTAATTGAAATGTTAATATGAGCGATAAAATTAATTAACTATGTAAGTTGCTAATGGCAATGGCGTAAAGGGTCCAGATCAGTCTCACAATTTTTCTAAAATAACGGTGCGACTTTTACAGTGCGAAACGGAACATGCAATTGACATTCGACTGATTTGACGACATAATTACGTCATTGAAAATGGCGGAGCGTTTCATATCACGTGGTCAAGGGCTTGAAATAAATGACTTTATAATTAGTTTATAACATAATCGTTGCTTCTTATGACATTTTAAAATATCCAAAAAATCGGGAAATAGTACTATTGTATTTGGAGGATATTTATAGGATTACTCATATTTTTAATACTGTCAAATACCCTATTTTAAGTATTTGATTGATTTACAATATAGAACTATTATGAGAGGATACACATTTGACAACAGTGTTGAGCTCAAAGACATTCTCAAATCTTTGAGCTCAGCATATTTGAAAATTTAAGAATGGTTTAACGCGTAGTTAAATCTTAACTACTTGTACTCTTCCTCAGTCCTATTTCTGCAAATTGCTGAGCATAGGTTTCTACTTGGTCCTTTCCCTTCTCTCATCCGTTTTTATATAATTGCAAAACACAGTGGACCCACATTCAATATGTCTCCAACAAAAGATTTTTCTTTTTACTAACGCCTCTTTGCTTATGTTGTCTTCTCCATCTTGTAAACTGATCATCTGATGCGTCTTTATTATTTTTATTGCACAAAAAGAACATACAAAAGAATGGACAAAAAGTGAATACATAAATGATCGTAAAGGCTTATCGCAAAATGCAATTTCTTCCAGCCAACCTTGGGGTGGAAGAAGATATTAAGTGAAAAAGGGGTGTTTTTCTGCTCCCAGGCCTTGCTTTTCACTCATTAATTTTACAAATTTTCACTTCCACGAGCTACTTATAGCCGAAGTATTATTAGCAAAACACAGATCACACAAATTAACTTTTTAGCAATATTTTAAACAAACACAATAGTCACGTCCTACAAAGGTCATAGCACAACTTAAGTAGATAATGTTATATTATATTTCCGTAAATATTTGAACTTCGTCTGGACTTTTGGATAAGTATTGCTTGCAATAATATTTTGTCATTCTAGGCGGGCTTTTCCTTGTTAATCTATTGGTATGTGTGTGTCAAATTAAACAACGGACCGTAGGGTCATTTTTGACGACTATTGAGATTAAATATTACTAATTAGTCAAGATAGTTTGTTGTAACTATTTATACACATTGCAAAATAAATTGCGAAATATATTCACTTACTAGTTACTTTGTTTTATTTGAATGTTATACGTATTTAACGCAATAAAATGGACTTGGTTTTAGCAAAAATAGTAGTAACAGTAGCAGGCGTTGAGTAATGTAAACATCTGGAACCCATCACTTTATCGCAATTTACTTCTCAACGATTTTTCATGTCCCATAAAACCATTCGCAGATATTTTAATACAATATGTAACAAATCCTTAAATCTGTTTACATCGCAATTTTATTTACACGATTATTCATTACGTACAAACACACTTTCAACGTTATTTCTTTTTCATATATTTTATGTATTTCATCGAAATAATGAAACATCAAAGTTTTGTTACCCATAATTTTTATTTCCACGTAAGTTTCAGTTTGCAATATATTTGAAACATCAAATATTATATTATTATGTTACTCTATATAGATAGATTAATCTAGTAGTATTGTATTGATCAACAGTAAATTTATAGCTAGTCCATTAATTATAAATGGATCACAAATCCGACTCAGAGCACCCCGACTCCACGTGGCTCAACTTTTGTCATATACTAGAGTGTTATTCCTTCGCGCGGAACCACAGAAGGCTCGCGAAGGAGGTCCTGAGAAAATGAGGGTACGAGGCCGAAGCGAAGCGAAGGGGGAGGTGGCGAGCGAAGCGAGCCGGCGACCTCTCGAGCGGAGCGAGGTTAAGTGCCCGAATGAATCGAAGGGCCGACGGAGCTATTCTTCTGGTGGAGCCACCCAGAAATACTTCTGCTTGCTGCATGCTTGCATGCTTGCTGCATGCTTGCATGCTTGCTGCATGCCTGCTTGCATGATTGCTGCATGCCTGCTTTGCACATGCTTGCTGTATGCTTGCTGCATGCTTGCTGCATGCCCCGCTGCATGCTTGTTCTCCCCATGCTTGCTGCATGCTTGCTGATGCTTGCTACATGTTTGTTGTGCTTGCTGCATGCATGCTTGCTGTATGCCTTAATCTTGCTATACCTTTTTGCATGTTTTAAGCAACAACAAGCGAATGCAGCGTTCGATGAAACGTTATTGCGATTAAAAAAGTTATGATGCGCATCGTTACATATTGAAACATGTTGTTATAAATGGTTACATCGATATCTTAATACATGTGTGAAATGTTAGTTTGATATATCGTTTTTCTTGGAATAGTAGAAATTTTTATAACGTTTTTTTCAGGAAATGTTGTTCGATATTATAAGGAAACTGCGATAATAAGCTATTTCTTGATGTTTTAAGAAAAAAATATATTGAAAAAACGATGGAATAGTTTTCGCAGGACATGATAATCGATGTGATAAAAATCTGGTATTTTAATAGACACCCGTAAACATCACATCATTTCTGCTAATAACTAAAGAATTGCCACTTACTACTTAGTACTAGTTGAGCAAATGGGATGTGTCTATCAAATCAACCCTCTACAATGCCTAGTGTTAGAATGTATATGCGCGCCTCCCGACCTCTAATGCCCATATGTAGTTCTACCGAATATCGAATTCATCTTGATCAGAAAGTATTTCGAAAATATTTGTTTTTAAGAAAGACTGGTGTGTCTTCAATTTAATTAATTACTAACGTGATTGAACATAAAACATATTTGGTGATTAAGCCACAGATATAGGAAAATATTTCTAAACCAAACGGTACGGAGGCAGTCTTTGATTCAACAAAATAGGCTAAAATATTGTTTATACATTTCTGCTAATTCTTCTATTTAACAAATAGAAGAAGAAAAAGCTTTGAATGATCATTAATAGAATGATATGTTACAGAGGAGGAGTACTATGCCATGCCAGAGCTGTTCCACCTGGACTCGTACGAGGCCTGCCTCGGCGCGCGCCAGGTGTACTGCCTCGGCAGCTTCGAGCTGGCGCCGCTCAACCAGAGCAGCCGACTGTACGCGGACATGCAGGTAACCAGAGATGCCGACTGTACGCAGACATGCAGGCAGTGTCGTCTTCATCTCGGCCACAAACAGTCTTGCTTGCTTGGGTCGTGAGGTTCCCTCTATTATGAGTGAGCTTTGCGATGGTTGACCCTCGCGTCAACTCGTGAACGGGTGTTGCCAGGGGGAACTGGTGAAGGAAAACATCGTGAGGAAACCTGCACTCTGGTTGATGATTAACATCTAGTGTGTGAAATGGAGAAGGCAATGGCAAACCACTCCTTTAAAATTGCCAAGAGAGTCGTTGTGTGTGTTTCATATAATGACCACGACCCTCAGTCATGAGGAAATACGACTAAAGAGATAGAGAGATTACATTATAGATATTTGTTTCTTATATTTTATTTTTGACTGTACATAATCTAGGAGTGTACCTATAAATAGCCCCTCGGGTATGTTAGGCGACCAAGACTGTTTCATGAGTTTCTTTCGGCATTTCTTCTCAGCAGTGGTCGTTCCGAAATGCTAGTAGTTTGTACGTTTGAGACATAATAAACTGTGATGATATAATTAGTTTTCGACGTGAAAAAGAGCCTTCTTCGAAGGCCAAGTTTCAATAAGGAATTTCTAATTTCCTGCTTCTCGTGGTCGCAGCCAGACTCAGCCCCGTTAATATTATAGTTATGTGTTTAAGCGCGAAAGATATAGTATACGCGAAAGATATGGTATACTTATTGTTTAAATATCCTATTTTACATTGAGAAATAAAGAAATTCCAAAGTAATGGTAGTAGCAGCCGGCCCGCGGCATGACGCGAGCGATGCGGTCACTGCGCATAACAATCGCAACGTTACAAATGTTACAATTAAAACATAATGCGGCTTTGCCCAATCTGCCGGATTGTCGACATCCACGCTTTTTTGGTCTACGAATTATTTGATACTGGCAATAGAGACTGCTGGAAATAAAATCCAATTTATTCACCATAAGGGATAGTTGGGACTTGGGAGGGCAGTGGAATAGGAGACTTCAGTGCAGGGGCTTCGTTTTCATGGGATACAGATACAGCATCACGCTTTATCCCTTACGGACGGGGTAGACAGAGCCAAGAGTTGTGATTGTGAAACTCGAAGGCCAAGCTTCGGACACAATCACAGAAACAGGCACAACACAGGACTGGGATGTGGTCCAGTGGGAATAAAGAGTAGGTATCATTTGTATTCCAGAGCCATAGAAATTGAACTAAAGTGACAAGATGTGTAAGATTTAGAATAAAGCATTTTATTACGGTTTTTTTGTTTGTTTTAGAAAGACAACTGAGGCACGAAATAGTACGTTTGTGATCAGTAGAATCAAGGGCCAGCCAGGTTATATATTATACCCGTGTACAAAATTTCAACGACATCCGTCCGATAGTATTTGCGTAAAGAGAGTAATATCACCAACTCACGTTTGTAACAAGTAGGATGGATAAGTAGCGTAACTAATTCACGAAGTATCCAGAACTTCGTAGTGACGCATCGTCCGTCAGTCCGTCACGCGAGGGTTGCCGGGTTGTGGTTCCAGCCGCGCTCGGTTACACGGTCACTGGGGAATTAAACGTCAATTATGCTTATTTAAGCCACAGAGCAGATTCACCACAGAGTCCCAGTTCGATTTAAATAGGCACAGATTTATTTAATAGACATTGGTCCCAACTAGGGCAAGCAAGCATCCATAACCAAAGGTTTACTTGTCCTTACTTCCGTGCTTACCGTTCCTCGTACAAAAGACGATCTAAATGAGACTCACGACTACATTTAGGTACATCAAGCTTGGGCTCTATGTTGCTTACTCTATGTTGACGTTTTAATTTTATTCGTTGAAGTAATAAATATTCTGAATATTATAACGATGCGCCTAGAGAGTGTATGTGTTTAGAGATTTAGAAATTGTTGTGGTAAGTTTTTCTTTGCAAAAACCAAATAAAATGGGTAAAAGGGTGAGACAAAGAAGAAGTTTTTCTCTGCACTTACTTTAAAAAAATATAATAACAGTAATTAAAGGAGGGTTATTTTTTTTCAGTTTTCGAAGTCATTATTATCCAATTACCTAAGACTCATTTTGAGTTTCAGCGCAAAGTGGTACATAATTATTATCGGGATACTTTTTATCCCAAAATTGCAAGTAAAATTTCAATAATGAAGCAGCGCCACCTGGCACCGTCGCAGTTCAGACATTATGCGTGTTACCACAGATTGGTAACGTCCAGTTATGTGGGCATCTGACCGCAACAGAATGGCATTGAGATTTCATTAACGGTGACGAAACTCAATCAAAACAACGCTTGGATTTTGGATATTTCTTTCCTCTGTTGGCCGCAAGCGAAAATTCAAGTTTGTATTGTAAAGCTGTGGCTACGCTTTCATAGGTTCAAGAATGAATAAGATATCTAGGTCATTTTCTTTTTCATTTGCAGTGTTTGTATTTAATTAGATAAACGAATTGGAAAAATGCAAAATCTCGGGTCGAAAGTGGTTTCATGGCAGAAATTATTTCGATGGAAAACGACGAATGAAATATCTTTTCCTCTTGGGAAATTAAGTTAGAACCCTAGGAGCTGAAGATTCATTTTTGCATCTTATAGTTTTAACGTATCGTACATCTAACCATAATAAAAATTCACCATTGTTATTATTATTTTTTGTTTAAAGACATGCATCATTGCACTCCAACACATGACTATAAAATGAAATAAAGTAGAATACAAAGTATAACAAATTATTAATTGTTTGTCAGAGGTACTCCACGAACATCGTGGACAACTTCAACCACACGCGGCTGCACCGCGGGCTGTGCGTCAGCCGGCGGTGCCCGCAGCTGGACTACAAGCTGCAGCCCATGGACGCCTGGTCAGTATTACCATCAGATACAACTTCAACCACACGCGGCTGCACCGCGGGCTGTGCGTCAGCCGGCGGTGCCCGCAGCTGGACTACAAGCTGCAGCCCATGGACGCCTGGTCAGTATTACCATCAGATACAACTTCAACCACACGCGGCTGCACCGCGGGCTGTGCGTCAGCCGGCGGTGCCCGCAGCTGGACTACAAGCTGCAGCCCATGGACGCCTGGTCAGTATTACCATCAGATACAACTTCAACCACACGCGGCTGCACCGCGGGCTGTGCGTCAGCCGGCGGTGCCCGCAGCTGGACTACAAGCTGCAGCCCATGGACGCCTGGTCAGTATTACCATCAGATACAACTTCAACCACACGCGGCTGCACCGCGGGCTGTGCGTCAGCCGGCGGTGCCCGCAGCTGGACTACAAGCTGCAGCCCATGGACGCCTGGTCAGTATTACCATCAGATACAACTTCAACCACACGCGGCTGCACCGCGGGCTGTGCGTCAGCCGGCGGTGCCCGCAGCTGGACTACAAGCTGCAGCCCATGGACGCCTGGTCAGTATTACCATCAGATACAACTTCAACCACACGCGGCTGCACCGCGGACTGTGCGTCAGCCGGCGGTGCCCGCAGCTGGACTACAAGCTGCAGCCCATGGACGCCTGGTCAGTATTACCATCAGATACAACTTCAACCACACGCGGCTGCACCGCTGGCTGTGCGTCAGCCGGCGGTGCCCGCAGCTGGACTACAAGCCTCAGCCCATGGACGTCTGGTCAGTATTACCACAGATAATATAATACCCCAAATTCTATTAAGAAAACATGTTGCCACTCCCACAGAAAACCGTCGAGCTCATCCAGCCATCTACCTCTACCCTTTATACTAACTTCCTAATCCTAACTAATATTATAAATGCGAAAGTGAGTTGAGTATGTTTGTTTGTTTATTTATTTGGTTTTTTTATTTGTTACCTCTTCACGATTTCTCTACTGAACCAATCTTCCTGAAATTTCACATACACATAGCTGGAAGTACGGAGAAGGACATAGGCTTTAATCCCGGAAAAAAGCACTGTTCTGTTCCCGTGGGAAATTCACGCGGGCGGAAGCTAGCCTACCTACCTAGCTTAGTACATTTGAGGATTAAATCCACCGAAATTGTTCCCCAGGTTCTCCGCATGCGTGAACACGAGCACGGTGTCCTCGCACCAGCTGTCGGCCCGCCTGTACCGGCTGGAGTACCTGCCGCCGCGGCGCGCCCCTCCCCCGCTGTCCGCGAGCGAGGCACTTCCCGCGCGCTCGCCGGCGCGCTCGCCGCGCCTGCTCGCGCTCGCCGCGCTCTCCACCGCGCTCGACCTGTCGCTGCCCGGCTCACACTAAAAAAGGTTGGCCCTTTTTGAAGTAAAAAGTCATGGATATTAAGGAGCTACTCCAGTAAGTGAAAACGGCAATGATTGGCTGTTTTTCTATAAGCTGCTGTTTAAAGAATTGGAAGAGTTTTTCGCCCTTGAAATTTCTGATATGTATTGTAGAACGTATGTTTAAAGGGGAGGACTGTTTCCAAAACACGATGGGAAAAATTTTGAATGCTCGATGAGAAAAAAATCCTGAAGTTACCTCTAAGAAATTTCATATGAATACAGATAACATCCGTGTTTTATAATAAAAAATGTTTTAAAATCACCAACACAAAGGTATTTTACCTTTTCGATTTCGTGACTGATTTAAATTTTTGAAAAAACTCAAACATTTCTATTAACTTTTTTGATAAAAATGTGAATGGCGCGCAACCGGGACGTCCCCCCCCGCCCCAGCCGCTTCAAATGAATTTTCGCTGACCGCCTAATAATAAGACTGTTGAAACATGGTTGAAAACCATTTATTGCACTCAGAACTCTACAAATTCTTGCACGATATGAGTAGCACATCTTAGCGCACAAGTAGGCTTACTACTGTATCAATTTAGGGGTTCATGCTAAGGTTTCAGGATAGAGAGTTTATTTTTACAGCGTAAGTGAGCAATAAGAAAGGGATTTTTAAAAATTCCTCCTCTAAGTGGGGCGAAAGAGATCTGTGTTACCCCAGGTCACAGATTACTAAATAGTTGCCCAGGTCCCGTATCCAACGTAAACGACATTGCCGGTTTATGAAACTACCTAACCAAATTTTACGATGACATGTTTTAAATAAACTTCTTGTACCAGTAGAGAGCGATTCAAACAATTTTGATTTCAAAATAGACCTTTATCAGTGTTGTTAAACACGACATTTGAATCACTCGAACATTTCAGCATATAGAAACCATTAAAAGCGACTGGTTCACCCCAATTATCTGCTTATTATCATCATCGAGGGCTTCCTATACAGTTTGCATAATACCGAGTATAACAGTTATGTCAGAGATCGGCGACGAAACGAACGCGACCTCGGAACGAAAGCGGGCCACGGCCCGGCCGCGAGCACATGTCTATTTTTTTAGGGTTCCGTACACATTTTGTTGTTTTCATTTATATACTTACTATTTCAACGAAAGACGTTGCCAACAAATGGGGTTAGTGGGAATGAACTCCCTGTCATGGTCTTCTCCCTAGAGTCTTCAACATAGAGTTCTTAGGTCAAAAGGGCGAAAAAAAATTACTTTTCAGACACAATGTATTTTGTTATAGAATAAATGAATTTAATTGATTTATTTAGCGTGACACCACCGGGCCGATTCCACTTAACAAACGTAGATTTCGTGCCTCAATTG
Organism: Ephestia elutella; assembly: GCA_018467065.1. Taxonomy (NCBI): domain Eukaryota; kingdom Metazoa; phylum Arthropoda; class Insecta; order Lepidoptera; family Pyralidae; genus Ephestia; species Ephestia elutella. Next base: position 1,519,292 of record CM031579.1, read on the forward strand.
TGTACCAAAGGAAACGAGACTGTATTACAGCACCTAGACATCTTATTTACATATATCTCTATAAATCTCTTTGACCTTTGAGACACGATATCTACGTTTTTTAATTAGTGGAATCATTGGCCTGGTCATTTGCAGGTTCTGTGTATACAGGCTGTGAGTGAACACAGCCAGGGTACTTATTAATATAAAAAATTAAGTTCCCCGGAACACGGGCACTTTAGTTCCCGGAAAATGGAACGTGAAATTTTTGGGATAAAAGTCCACTTATATTAATTTAGTGCGTTATATTAGAATGAATATATTTTTGAAAAAGGGAAATATAATAAATCTCAGGTTGAATAATATAAAATAAACGAATATTGTCTCTGTGCTGCGGAACCACTTTTAGTGCATCTCGCCAGGTTGTTTTGTTAATTATATCATTGCGTCTGAAGTCACGTGTCGACCACGCGCTCCCAGTGGCCGTGACCCAGCTGTGGGCTCAGTGGGCTACAGTTACAGAAAGAGATTAAAATATTACTGATATGATTATTAAATACAATCCATGATACTCCATACGAATACATAGCCAGGAATAGGGAGTGTCTGTTCTTGATGTCTGTCAATTTTAAAATAACTTTACAAATATTAAATTGCATAGTGTTCCCAGTACCCTATTGTTTTTTTAGATTTTTTTTTCTGCCACTTTGTCTAGAGTAAGTAATCTTCGAGCCCGTGGCTTGTCCACGATTTTGATGGGATTTTCTTTTTGGAGCGTTTAAGGAAATTGAGAGTATTTTTAATCCGGAAATATTTAGGGACCTTTCGTGAAAATTAAATAGAGTAAATAAATTAAAGAAAAAGCCCTAAAACTAATTCATAACTTTGCTTCCGCGTGCGAAGCCTTTGACGCCACAGAGGGCATATAAATTTATATGTTCTTGTGCTTGACGCCGTCTAGCAACAAGCGACTTCCGTGCGCGGAGTCCGTGTTGCTCTATGCTTGATGCACACTCAAATACAGCAATTTCTAGGTAATTGGAATTGAAATTCCCTTGAAACTTTTAGATACCCTACTGCTTCAAGCCACAAACGAGTTCGATTTCTCTCAATTGTCGGCAGTTGCGGTCACCACACAACTTGCCGTGGCACCTATATTAATTTTGTGCCGTGGCTACACTCACCAACACCATTGAGCAACGAATCAAAGTTATTTCAGTGGTCACGTGTATAGCTCAGATATTTATAAACAACCGGTCGGTTATCTAACTCACGGCACCCACGGTAAACCGAAAAGTGTTACTCTTCGCGAAATTCCAACCGGTGTAACCTGACCTCTTTTCGAAATAGTCTGCCTTTCGTCACGACTCAGGACATTAAACAAGTATAAAGTTTAAAGCACAAGACGACCAACAAGTATTTAAAAAGTCATTTTTACACAAGCACAGCTTTGGACACTCACCGACCAGGATGGTCAGACGACCTGCAAAAGTGGTGTCGCAGGCAGATGCTGGATGCAGGCCGCTTCCCAACCGGTCATTCTGTAAATCCTTGGGGAGGCCTATAACCAGCAGTGGACTGCCTGCGGTTGACATGATGATGATGATGAAATCCATCGTCGTGAGGAAACCTGCACTCTGGTTGATTATTTATCATCTATGAAATGATGGCAATAGCGAGGGCACACTAAGAATATTTATAAAATTACTAGCTTTTTCCCGGTGAAAAGAAACCTATGTTCTTTCCAGTACTTCTAACTATGTGTATGCGAAATATCAGGAAGTTTGGTTCAGTAGATAAAGCATGAAGAGGTAACAAACAAACTCACTTTCGCATTTATAACATTAGTTACCTTAGGATGTGTTTGGGCTCCGTACTGAACTGTTAAACTTTACCCCGCCATATATTTTGACAAGGTGTAGTCTTAAATTGACCTTTGCAAGTTGATCGGCGCCGCCTTTAGAAGCTTGGCTCTACAGTAAACTGCAGTTGTGTGCTAAGCTAAAATGTAAGTACTCTTTAAACTTTCGCGCTTTAGACATGCGCGTTAGGAAAGTTTTATTTATTTGCTGCGGTTTGTCATTTCAATGAAATCTCACCTACGTTATGGGCATTGGCGTAAAAAGAAGCATAATAAAAAAAAAAAAATTTTTTCACGGAAGTAAACTTTCGGGCGAAAGGTAAAATGGAATACATATTCGTTTAGGTTATCTTAATAGGTTTTAGAATAGGTAGTTTCCTTGTCCACTTGTCCAGATCCTCCTGTGTGTTACCCGGGTACCCGGCCGAGCAGAGGGAAATCGGTCAAGTTCTGTACCGCAAGTCTCAAACTTTACGTCTGATCAATCATATAATCGCTTGAAATTGAGATAATCGCTTGCAAATAACTTACTTTTCTTTTTCGTGGCAATTTTCTTGAGGCGATATAATATGCAAAATCCTTAACTATCACATCAATAATGAACCAAAATATCATATTAACAAACTATAAACACCAATTTCACTGTTTTTAATAAAAAATAGATGCCGCAAAGATTTTATCGAGCATTCATAACCATATTTGTAAGTCTGTCCATTGTCAATTTAGGCATCTACGGTTATAGCTAACAATACAATCGACGAATTCTATCGGCCTCATATGAGCCGCCGATAACTGTAACCACAATTGCGATACAAGTAAATTCATAGTATTTTGATACTTTCACGTGTTTTGGATTAGTTTTTATTTCATTTTATTGTTTTCTTGATTATTTGACACTTATAACATTATCTTAA